>SJXQ01006313.1:151710-221843 GCA_006408695.1 Aepyceros melampus | reverse complement strand
ACATCCGGGGTCCACCCACTCATGGTCTAGACACTGAGTGGGGCTCAGCTGAAAGATACTGAGAAATTTCCACCCAGGCAAAAGATACTGGGTCAGGGGCAGGGGGTGGTGGGGGGGCTGGCTGAAAGCTGCCAGGAGAATTGCCCACCCAGTGGAAAGGTACTTGGTAGGGGGGCTCAACTGGGAAAAAATCGGGGAATACCCGGGGCTCAGCTGAAAGATGCTGAGTTCCCTCCATTGTAGGGGACTGAATGGTCTTGGCTGAGTGGTTAAGAGGCTGAGCTGACACTTTGCCTCGATTTGACTGCCATTATAGAACTTATCGGGCTTCCCTGGTAGCTCAGAGGTTAAAGCATCTGCCTGCAATGCTGGGGACCTGGGTTTGATTCCTGGGTCAGGAAGATCCCCTGGAGAAGGAAATGGCAACCCACTCCAGTATTCTTGCCTGGAGAATCCCATGGATGGAGGAGCCTGGTGGCTACTACTGTCCACTGGGTCGCAAAGAGTCGGACACGACTTCACTTTCACTTTCACTTTCATAGAACTTAGCAGGATGAAAATGAAGGAAATATATGAGAGCTTTGCTCTGAAGAAAAGGGTTAAGACTCCTCCCGGCCAGTTTCGATTTTCTCAGGTGACTGAGAAATTTACAGGAGTGGTGGAGGCCGCGTCCTCATACCGTGCCCTAGTCCCATAGGGAAACCCACTCGTTAATTAAAACACTTGCTCGTCCAGGGGTCGCACATAAGAACTGGCCATTCAGCGACCCGAGCAGCCATAGTGGTCTTAGATTGTCGGAGGCAGAATCCGAGACACGTAAGATGAGCTGAAACAGATATTAACTCAGTTAATCTCATATTCCCTCTAATGAGTGAATTCACATAATTCACTCCTCCAGGAATCACTCTAGGGTGATTCACAAGCAGCACATGGGCCCACTACACAAGTTCGCTTGTGGTTTTTATCCCTGAAAAATTCAGCTTAAAATGGGAAACTGAATCCCTCAAAAACAAGAAATAAAGGGGTGTCAGAAAGCCAGCCTCTAACACCAGCCAGATTCAGGTACAATACCTGTGGAGCCCATACTTGCAAGTACCTAGTTAATTGGAGAAATTATACTAAAAAGAGATCTCAACCTAAAATGACCAAATTGGGGTTCTATCAATATTCCAAAACTGACATTTTGGAAACACAATTAGAAAAGGCCGGCCGTGCTTCCTTTGACTGGTATCTAGAAGCTTCTAAAACAGGAAATGATAGAGTAACTTCTTCACAGGACACCAACAAGAAATTGCTTGAAACTATCAAAACTAAAAAAGGCTGCTAGCATTGACTTGAAGGTCTAGTGGAACTGGGGAGTCATGTTTGGCATTTATGCCATTTGGCTTTGGATTTCTGGGCATCACTTTACCATCTATTTGGGGCACTCTTGCCACTTGGCTTTTGATTTCTGGGCATTTCTTTGCCTTTCATTTCATTTGGAGTGTGACTCCTGGCTGTGAAGTTCTGATTTGGTTTGGTTTTGTTGGTTTGGTTTGAGAGTATGGGTATCTGGTACAAACTGCTCAAGTCCATATGGGAACTGCTCACTCTAAGGTTCCACACTCCACCTCGGAACCCCTTGGGGAAAAAAAAAATTTTTTTTGACTGTAGCTATGATCCAATGACAAGAAAAATAGCCAAAAAATATTAAACCTTTATCAACATAGGATAGGAAAATGGACTGAAGTTCCCTTATATCCAGGACTTCCTCCTGTATCTCTTTTAGAATTTTGGCCCTGAAGAAATAACTCCTCCTATACCTTCAGACCAGCTCTCTGGATCACTTTATCTAGACCATGTCTAGCTCCTGAAACCAAAAGGAAAAAAAAGCAGAGGGGAGAGGGCATCATGATACCATGGTGATAATTTTATGAAAAATAAATATGTAACTCATCCCTAAACATCCAGAAAATCCAAGTCATATGGAAGCCAAACTTCAGATTTTCTCATTTTGAAAAGCGATATAAAAGCCAGTGTATCAAGAAGAATAGTTCCACAACCAGAGACGGAGATATTCTCTAGAAAAATAGAACATTGAACTAATCTGAAGATTTCTTTGAACTGAAAATAAAAGTATAGGGTCCAATCTGAAACACAAGTGAAAGATTTGTTTAATGCTCCTGAATCTAACTTCCTCCAGTCAACCTGATAGAATAAACTCCTTGTAAGCCTTGCCACCCAACAGTTCCTTTCAATGCCTGGAAGTAGAGAAGAGAAAAATCAATAAATTAATTTTAATGCTTCATATTATCCTTGGGAAAATTCTTGGAAAATTTTCTGTGACATATTCTTGACAGATTCCAAAATACACTGTTAATATGGTGCAAACTCATTTCTACAAGTAGATTATAACCTAACATGATTTCTATATACAAAATTATGGATATCTATAAGTCCAGAGAGACCACTCCTCGTATATTTACACATGACATAGGTTCCAGCTTTAGAAGTAGTCACAAGCAGATATTTTCAGCCCATCTCTGTAGATATCTAAATTCTACAGTGGTTATCTTCAAAGAGAGGTGCTCATGCCCCTGAGGACTAGAGGAGAAGAAAATATTAGAACATCTACTTATGTGTGTACAAAAAATAAGAAATAGATTAAGGTTACTGATATCATCATACTAGGTCCTTCGCTTGGCTCACTCCTTATAAGGGCGGTCACACCACATGAGTGCACAGCATCAGAGGTCGGCAGAGGAAAGTGAAGGAATTTCATGACACAGAAGGACTGGTATTGGCAGCCTCACCCACTTTCTGCCTCTGGCAAACTTCAATAAATTGTAGTTTACATGTGCTAAGTGTAATTAAAGGTTTTTAATCTTTATTAGTAGAATCCTAGGCACTGGAGTCTAACCGTTAAAAGGAGAGTCTCTAAAGCCAAAATGGCCAAGTATAGATCCTGCCTGACTTTGAACAAGTTTCTTGTTAACTTGTCCCTGCCTTAGTTAATCTCATCTATAAAATGGGGATGAAATGGAACTGGTAATTATGAGATTAACTGAGTTAATATTTGTAAAGGGCTTAGAAGAGTGCCTGGAAAATATTAATGGTAAGTTCCATGTAAGTCTCTGTTAAATAAATATGTATTCATAAGATGAGGAGTGTCTGTGAAAATATTTTGTGCTGCAGAGAGGTTCACAGGTTACTCCGTGGCAAAACATTTCAAAGGTGAATTATATAGCTTTCTTTTATAGAGAAGAAATGTGCTCCAAGTTTGCTGATCTTTCTGTGATGCTCCAGGGGAGACAAGTAGAGAAACTCCAATTGCCCATCCAGAGCAGACAATAAACAGGATGGACATGCCCGAATCAATGTTGTGCTCAATCAGTATCCTAGCAGATTTTCTTAAAAAAAGAAAATTTGCTGACCTGTTCTCTGATGACAAGTGCCTGTCAGTAGTAAGACTTGTACAGATTTTAAAACAAAATAAAACAAATCTATCCCATCAAGGTAAAGGTGAAGTTTTAGGAGTGAGTAGGATAGTAACTGCTTCTTTTTAGTCCTATGGAAACAGTCTTCTGAAAATGGGTGTTTAGAAATGTTTATATCATCATGTGATTTTGTTTGAAAATGTGTGCCATTCATTAACATTTCTATTTCTACACACATATAAAAAAAAAAAAAAAACCCTTGGAAATGGAATTTTGTAATCCATTGCAAAAATCTGGAGTTGCATTAACATCTGGAAATGTTTGAAAAATTTAAAAAGCAACCATCTCATTTATCCCTTATGTTTTTATTTATTTTAGAGCAATGTTTATTTTAACTTTGCCACATTCTTTTAAAATTTTCTTTTTATGTATGTTTTACATCCATGCTATGTTAGTCAAGAAGGAACATGTATATAATTTATAAGTAAATAATTAAGGGCTATATGATTAAAATATTTTTACTGATATGAGTGCATGATTTTTTTTTAAAGGCCACTGTCTTACTGCCCAGAAAAGGTTATTGTTGAATGACTGCTAGGTGACAAATTTATCATATTGACCTTAATCTTCACAATATCTCTAAAAGATGGGCAGTCACATATTTCTTATCTTACGGAATAGAAAACTAGGGTTAAAAGAAGTTAAATGAAAGCCACAAAACCATAGAGCATGCAAATGATTGAATAGAAATTGAAACACAGTTCTTCCTGGCTGCTCCAAGGACATAATGGTAACCATGTTGCTTCCCCCACTTTCCTAAACATAAAATTGTGGTGACACTGTGCAGCAAATAAATTGAGCAGTATTATAGTAGAAAATTCAGAATGGTTATGTTACAAGATATTTAGCTATATTTTAGTTACATATATACAAGCAGTCTTCAACTTTCAAATGGTTTGTCTTCTAAACTTGGAAATAACACATTAGGAATGTAAAATGCATTTTCTTCTAGGAATAGAACTAATGATAGTGGCCAGATTTCTGGACTGGACACAATCTTACTTTTCTCATCACATATCTGAATTATTAGACATTAGCAGTGAAAAATAGTAGAAAATTGAACTTCTGCAATGTCAGCAATTGATTACAACAGAATCAGAATATTGCTGCTTAAGGAAAAACATGCTCCCAAGGACTGTGATAATGTATAGGGAGATTTTTTTGCCTGTTTCCAAAGCAAAATAGCCCTCCTTTTTGTGGACTTCAGAAGTTAATGGCACCAGCTTTTTGCTGTGCTGTGCTGTGTCGTGTCTGACTCTTTGCGACCCCGTGGACTATAGCCAGCCAGGCTCCTCTGTTCCATGGGGATTCTCCAGGCAAGAATATTGGGAGTGGGTTGCCATGCCCTCCTCCAGGGGATCTTCCCAACCCAGGGATTGAACCCAGGTCTCCCACATTGCAGGAGGATTCTTTACCCTCTGAGCCACCAGGGAAGCCCAAAAATACTGGAAGGGGTAGCAAATCCCTTCTGCAGGGAATCTTCCTGACCCAGGATTTGAACCGGGCTCCTGCATTGCAGGTGGATTCTTTACCAGCTGAGCTACCTCATGCTCTTTACAATGTGTAATATAACCTCAAAGTATATAAATTTAATGTTCTTGATGTTGTTGTTGTTCACTCACTCAGTCATGTCCAACTCTTTTCAACCTCCTGGACTATAGCCCGCCAGGCTCCTCTGTCCATGGAATTTCCCAGGCAAGAATACTGGAGTAGGTTGCCATTTCTTTCTCCAGGGGATCTTCCTGACCCTGGATCAAACCTGTGTCTCCTGCATTGACAGGAGGGGTCTTTACCACTGAGTCACCAGGGAAGACCCATGTTCTTGAAGGAGGTGTATAATTACTGTTCTCTCACTTTTATAAGAATTGATTAAGTCTGATTTTTGAGCTAAATGGAAAAATAGGGAAATAGACGAGAGAAAAGAGGTATTGAGAGTTCAATTTTCTTCCTGAGATAATGGGAAAAGTCTAAAGAAAAGAAGAAGAGAATAATAAGATTAGCAATGATGTGTATTTGAAAAAAACAAAAACAAAACATTGTCTTCAGTAAAACTGGCACAAAGTAGAAAAAAGACACAGCATGCAAGTGCTTATTTGAGTCATTCACTGGTTTGCTAGGCGCCCATTTTGCTGTTATATTATCATCTTGTTTTTGGATAAGGTAGGCCCTTCTTCTCCCCTCCCCCCGAGATTTCCAGGAGCTCAGCTGGTCTGGGGAAATTGGGTTGATGTGTGATGATGACCAGGAAGGATAGGCGTCAGGTGTCCTGGCGGATGGACATCAGGCATGTGGGCTGCAAGAACATCCTCAGTGTAGCTTTGAGAGCAGAGAAGGACCAATGCCCAAATTGCGAGTCCAGAGTTTCTAACTCAGGAAGCATGTAAGGTACTACATTATTCTTTCTGGCAATGAATTAAAATGAGCAACTTCCACTGAGAGAAATATTTAACTAATCACTCTGAAACCTCCTAGGAGTCTCTACTCCAAAGAGGACAAACATTAGCTTCGGAATACTATTCAGAAAACTAGTCATTTCATTCTCATCTTTAAGAGAAAAATGTTTGCTATGTTTTCTGTCAGCTTCCCTAGGTTTTAGCACTTAGAAATACACTGTATACACTGGCTACTCTCTTTTTCCTTATAATATCTTTTTTCTTTTTTTTTTTTTGGTTTAAAAAGAAATTTATTGTCTCACAGCTCTGGAGGTCCAAGATAGGTGTTAGCAGGTTTGGTTGACAAACCTGAGGCTTCTCTCCTTGACCTCTCTCCTGAGGCCTCTCTCCTTGGCCTCTCTCCTGAGGCCTCTCTCCTTGGCCTCTCTCCTGAGGCCTCTCTCCTTGGCCTCTCTCCTGAGGCCTCTCTCCTTGGCCTCTCTCCTGAGGCCTCTCTCCTTGGCCTCCTCCCTCCTGAGGCCTCTCTCCTTGGCTTGCAGGTGGCTGCCTTCTCATTGTGTCCTCAGATGATCTTTTCTCTGTGTGCATGAATCCCCTGTGTCTCTCTTCTAATGGATAGGGCCCCAACCTGATGTCCTTATTTAAACCTAATCACTTCTTGAAGAGAAGTCGCTCAGTTGTGTCCGACTCTTTGTGGCACCATGGACTGTAGCCTACTAAACTGCTCGGTCCATGGGATTTCCAGGCAAGAATACTGGAGTGGGTTGCTTTTTCCTTCTCCAGGGGATCTTTCCGACCCAGGGATCGAACTTGGGTCTCCCGCATTGTAGGCAGATGCTTTACCATCTGAGCTACCAGGTTAAAGACCTTTTTTTCCTTCCCAGTTTTATTGAGATGTAACTGACATATAGTAAGTACCATATAAATTTAAGATGTACAGCATAATTATTCGACTTACATATAGCATAAGACAGGCTTCCCAGGTGGTTGCTAGTGGTAAAGAACCCACCTACCAATGCAGGAGACATAAGAAATATGGGTTTGATCTGTCAGTTGGGAAGATCCCCTGGAAGAGGGCATGGCAACCCTCTCCAGTATTCTTGCCTGGAGAATTCCATGGATAGAGGAGCCTGGCGGGCTACAGTCCACAGGGTCGCAAAAGGTTGGACAAGACTGAAGCAACACACAGCATAAAATGATTATCAATAAGTTTTGTGTACGTACATCATCTCATACAAATAGAAAATAAAAGAAAAATTTAAACATATTTTTCCTTGTGATGAGAACTCTAAGGATTTACTGTCTTAACTTTTATATACAAAATGCAGAAGTGCTAATTATTTTTCATCATGTTGTACATTACACCCTTGGACTTATTTATCTTATAACTGGATAAATAAGTTTGTACTTTTTGACTGCCTTCATCTAATCCCATCCTCCCTCTGCTACAACCTCTGGCCTCTGGAAACCACAAATCTGATCTCTTCATGAATTTGTTTGTTTCCTGATTTTTGAAGTATAAATTGACCTATAATACTATCTTAGTTTCTGTTTTACAACAGAATGATTTGATATTTCTATACATTTCAAAATGATCATCACAGAAAGTCTAGTCTCCATCTGTCACCAAACAAAGATGTTACATAATCATTGACTATATTCCCCATGCTGTGCATTTCATACCTGTGACTCATTCATCTTGCAATTGGAAGTTTGTAAACTCTGCAGAGTACATCATGAGAAACGCTGGACTGGAAGACACCATGCTGGAATCAAGATTGCTGGGAGAAATATCAATAATCTCAGATATGCAGATGACACCACCCTTATGGCAGAAAGTGAGGAGGAGCTAAAAAGCCTCTTGTTGAAAGTGAAAGAGGAGAGTGAAAAAGTTGGCTTAAAGCTCAACATTCAGAAAACGAAGATCATGGCATCTGGCCCCATCACTTCATGGGAAATAGATGGGGAAACAGTAGAAACAGTGTCAGACTTTGTTTTTTTGGGCTCCAAAATCACTGCAGATGGTGACTGCAGCCATGAAATTAAAAGGCGCTTACTCCTTGGAAGAAAAGTTATGACCAACCTAGATAGTATATTCAAAAGCAGAGACATTACTTTGCCGACTAAGGTCTGTCTAGTCAAGACTATGGTTTTTCCTGTGGTCATGTATGGATGTGAGAGTTGGACTGTGAAGAAGGCTGAGCGCAGAAGAATTGATGCTTTTGAACTGTTGTGTTGGAGAAGACTCTTGAGAGTCCCTTGGACTGCAAGGAGATCTAACCAGTCCATTCTGAGGGAGATCAACCCTGGGATTTCTTTGGAAGGAATGATGCTGAAGCTGAAACTCCAGTACTTTGGCCACCTCATGCGAAGAGTTGACTCATGATGCTGGGAGGGATTAGGGGCAGGAGAAGAAGGGGATGACCGAGGGTGAGATGGCTGGATGGCATCATGGACTCAATGGACGTGAGTCTGAGTGAACTCCGGGAGTTGGTGATGGACAGGGAGGCCTGGTGTGCTGCGATTCATGGGGTTGCAAAGAGTCGGATACGACTGCGCGACTGAACTGAACTGAACTGAAGCTCTCAAACTCCCTCACCTATTTCTTTCTTTCTTTCATGCCCCTCCCTTCTGACAACCACCTATTTGCTCTCTGTATTTATGACTGTTTCTGTTTTGTTATATTTGCTCATTTGTTTTGTTTTTTTGATTCCACATATAAGTGAAATCCTCATATAAGTGAAATCTGACTTATTTCATTTACCATAATACTCTCTAGATCCACCGTGTTGTCCCAAATGGCAGGATTGTGTTCATTGTTGAATGGCTCAGTAATATTCAATTGTGTACATATATCCACATATTCTTTGTCCATTCATCTATTGATAGACACTTAGGTTGCTTCTGAATCTTGGTTATTATAATTAAATGAACTCCTGCTTTGAACATAGGAGTGGTTGTGTATTAGTCGCTAAGTTGTGTCCGACTCTTGAGATCCCATGGACTGTAGCCTGCCACGCTCCTCTGTCCATAGGATTTTCCAGGCAAGAATACTGGAGTGGGTTGCCATTTCCTTCTCCAGGAGATCTTCCCAACCCAGGGGTCAAACCCGGGTCTCCTGCACTGCAGGTAGATCCTTTATCGATTGAGCTACCAGGAAAGTCCTAAACCTAGGGGTGCAAATATCTTTTTGAATTAGTGTTTCAGTATTCTTCAGATAAATACCCAGGAGTGGAATTGCTGAATTGTATGGTTGTTCTATTTTTAACTTTTTGAGGAATCTCCATACTCTTTTCCATAGTGGCTGTACCAATTTACATTCCCATCAATATTGTGCTAGGGTTTCCTTTCTCCACATCCTTGCCAACACCTGTTCTTTGCTGTCTTTTTGGTAATAGCCATTCTAACAGGTGTGAGGTGATATTTCATTGTGGTTTTGGTTTACATTTCCCTGGTTAGTGATGTTGAGTATCTTTCCACATGCTTGTTGGCCATCTGTATGTCTTTTTTGGGAAAATATGTCTTCAAATGCTCTGTTCATTTTTAAATCAGGTTGATTTTTGTTTGCTTTTGTTTATTTTTGAATCTACTAATTTTTATTGGATGTTTGTTTTGATGTTGAGTTGTATGATTTCTTTAATACTTTGATTGTTAACCTCTTATTGGATAGATCATTTATAAATGTCTTCAGTAGATAGCCTTTTCATTTTGTTGATTGTTTCCTTCACTATTCAAAAGCTTTTTAATTAAAAAATTGTTTATTTTTATTTTTATTGGTTGCACAGGGTCTTTTTGCTGTGTTCTGGCTTCTCTAGTTGTAGTGAGTGGGAGCTCCTCTCCAGCAGCAGTGTGCTGGCTCCTGATTGCAGTGGCTTCTCTTGTTGCAGAGCACAGGCTCCAGGCGTGAAGGCTTCAGTAGTTACAGCACATGGGCTCTGTAGTTGTGGCACACAGGCTTAGTTGCCCCTAGCATGTGGGATCTTCCTGGACCAGGGATTGAACCCATGAGTCCTACATTAGGAAGCAGATTCTCAACCACTGGGCCACCAGGGAAGTCCTCAAAAGCTTTTTAGTTTGACGTAGTCCCATTTGTTTACTTTTGTTTTCCTTGCCTGAGGAGAAAAATCTCCCCAAAATATTACTAAGACCAAGATTATACTGCCTATGTTTTCCTACAGAAGTTTTATGGAGAAGATTTTCAACACAGTGAATATAGAGGGAAACTACTTCAACATGTAAGCAACATAGTTGATAAGTCTATAGGTAACTGCATATTCAATGGTGAAAAGCTGAAAATATTTCTTCCAAATCGAGGAATAAGATGAGAATGCCCACTCTTGCCACTTTTATTCAACATGGTATTGGAAGTCCTAACCACAGAAAGTGCCGGGAGCCAACATGTTGAATTCCCTGGATCCACCGGGGCTGGACCCTGGCAAGAAAGAAAAAGAAATACAAAGAATCCAAATTGGAAAGGAAAAAGTAAAATTGCTGCTGTTTGCTGATGACATGATACTATGCACAGAAGATCCTAAAGATACCACCAAAGAGCTACTTAGAACTCATCAATGAGTTTGGTAAAGTTTCAGGATACAAAATTAATATACAGAGATCTGTCGCCTTTCTACACACTAACAGTGAACTATCAGAAAGAGAAGTTAAGGGGGAAATCCCAATTATAATTGCATCAAAATGGAATAAAATACCTAAGAATAAATCTAGCTAAGGAGATAAAAGACCTGTACTCAGAAAATGGTAAGACACAGATGAAAGAAATTGAAGAGGATGCTAACAGATGGAAAGATACACTGTGTTCATGGATTAGAAGGTAAATATTCTTAAAATGACCATGCTACTCAAGGCAAGCTACAGATTCAATGCAATCTTTATCAAAATACCAGTGGCATTTTTACAGAACTATAAAAAATAATTCTAAAATTTGTATGAAAGTGCAAAAGACCTTGGATAGCCAATATAAATTTGAGAGAAGAACAAACCTGGAGATATTATGCTCCCTCATTTCAAACTATACCAGAAAGCGACAGTAATCAAAACAGTTTGATACTGGCACAAAAACAGACACATAAATCAATGGACAAAATAGAGAGCCCAGAAACTGAGCCACATTTATATGAACACTTAATTTACAACAAAGGAGGTAAGAATATACCGTGGAGAAAAGACAGGCTTTTCAATAACTGGTGTTGGGGAAACTGAAAAACTATACGCAAAAGAATCAAGCTGGATTATTTTCTCATACCATATTCAAAATTAAATTCAAAGTGGATTAAAGACTCAAATGTAAGAGCTGAAATCATAAAACTTCTAGAAGAATACAGTACATGTTTAAATTCCTTGTAGTTTAGCTGCTTGGTCGTCATCGTCCCTAACCTTGAGATAGGGCATAAATTACTATTATTCATCTTCTTCCTCCTTGAAACTCTTGTCTCCCACTGAACTCCTGTCACTCTCCTCCTACTTTTTAAAATGTCTCATTTCTATCTGTCTATGACTTTATACTTACAGCATTTCTGAATTTAAATATCTTTTAACATTCTTCTTTCAGCTCTGTTTTTTTTTCTTAAACATTTCCATGGGGTGTTATTCACACACAGCTTGAACAATTACCACCATTGAATGATCCCCATGCACAGCTGACCCTGAACAACATAGTTTAAACTGCCAGCTCCACCTACACATGGACTTTTCCAATGAACATTTACAACAGATTCTGAAGTTGACTGAATCCATAGATGCAAGACCATAGACACAGGGCCAACTATAAAATTATTTATGGAGTTTTGATGGCATGTAGAGTCAGTGTCCCTAACCCCCAAATTACTCAAAGGTAACTGTTTATCTTTGTCTTCCTCACATTTATATCTCTTGACCCCTAAAGTCTCAGGAATTTACATCAATGCTCGGTAGTAATTCAACTTGTTAAATCCAATAGGTTCTGTTTCCTCAGGGGTTTCCCCTTCTTATCTCTCTATGCAGTCCCATTGTCAGATTAGCAATCGGGAACAATCATTTCCATCCTGAGCTGTAGGATCGCAACCCAAATACTCTCCCTACTTGTAGTTTTCATATGTGAATTTTTATTGTTGTTGTTCAAGTTGCCTTTTGCAAGCATATTATATATATAATATCATTGTTCAGAGCAATAGCCCTGAGAAGAACCTAGCCAGTCTGTGTGGGAATCTTGAAATACTAAATGAGTGCCGTTAAATTTTAAGCTGGTAAACTTGTGGTGGTTTGTTGCACAGAAATAGAAAACTAACCCAGTCTTCATGACATGGGTCTAACATGCCTTAGATTGAGCAATCTGAGAGACAGCGAGGAGGTAACCACGATACCATTTTGCAGAAAAGCAACGTACAATCTATTGGTTAAATGTCACCAAGTCACATCCCACCCAAACTCAAGGGGGAAAAGTTAAGCTTCACCTCTTGGAGCGAAGAATATCAAAAAGTTGTGCTGTAAGCTTAGTTGCTTAGTCAAGTCCAATTCTTTGCAACTCCATAGTCTGTAGCCAGCCAGGCTCCTCTGTCCATGTGATTTTTCAGGCAAGAATACTGGAGTGGGTTTTCATTTCCTCCTCCAGGGAATGGCAGACAGATTCTTTACCACTAAGCCACTTGGGAAGCCCCCAAAGAATTTGTGAATATATTTAAAAGACACCATAATGATGACAGTAATAACTAAAATTTTCTTATTTTTACTACTGCTAAATAATAGTTCATTTAACATAAAAAAATAGGTAGCATTTTTGCACACATTATATAGATGAGGAAAATGAAGCACAGAGAAATTAAGTATTGTTCCCAAGGTCATGGCTGTGTTGGATGCCCGTCCCAATATCTTAACTCTGAGCCTGAGCTCCTAGCCACTATGTTAATTTTAGCAATGCAGTTAAAAATAAGCTTCACAGTAAAATCTGTAAACAGAGTACTAAAATATTTGCCAATGAAAATATAACTGAGCAAATCCATAATTAGTTCAAAGACCATTTCTTTCTAACTAGGAATGACCAATTAATGACTGAAGTCTACCTGGAGGGCAAATGGAGTGGTTTGTTTAAAACTATATTTTCTATAATTTTCTCTAAAATATTTTATTAATGTCTTGAATATCAACATCAAAAGTAAGCTTACTGGACTTTCTAGTTGTCCAGTAGTAAAGACTCTCCCTTTCAAGCAGTGGACATGGGTTCAATCCATGGTCCAGGAAGATACCACGTGCCATGGGGCAATGAAGCCCATGTTCCACAGCTACTGAGCCCACACTCTAGAGCCTGTGAGCCCCAGCCACTGAGCCTGTGCGCCAAACTCCTGAAGCCCGTGCAGCATAGAGCTCATGCTCGGCAACAAGAGACGCCACTGCAACAAGAAGCCCACGTACCACAACTAGAGAAAGCCCACTCACAGCAGCAAAGACCCGATGCAGCCAAAAATAAATACATAAATAATTGAAAACCAAAGTACGCTTACCAAATTGATGAATGGCAAGAATATAGTAGAGTAACCAATAAAGCAGACAACAGCACCAGGATCCTAAAAAGTTTCATAGTATACCTAACAGAGTGAAAATTTTAAATGATAAAAAAAAATAGAAGTTCAACAGTTGAGTACTGAATTGAGAAAACTCTCAATATTTGCACTCCAAAAATCAATTTTAGGCAGGTGTTAAGCTAACTCTAAACTTAATGTACGTCAACACTGGTGGCATAAGAGATGATATGAAAAAAAGATCATTTCTTTTATGTGGTTTCAGAATGGGTAGACATTGTGGGGAGGCAGATTTTCAATCACTAGAACTTTAACAATTTTAATCATCTTATAGCAGTCCAGACTGTCTTAGAAGGTGGTGACTTCTCAGTCGCTAGAGAAATTCCAAAGTAGCTGAATGGCCACTTGTCAGATACTGCAGGAAAAGATCCAGTTTGTAGGCAAAATGTTGGAAAAAAATTACTTCTAAATCACCTTCGAACTCTAAATGTCTTCAGTTTTATCCTATGAGTCCTCGATATCTCCTCATCCTTAATTTCCACTTACTAAACCTTGGTCCGTCTAGTCAAGGCTATGGTTTTTCCAGTAGTCATGTATGGATGTGAGAGTTGGACTGTGAAGGCTGAGCGCCAAAGAATTGATGCTTTTGAACTGTGGTGTTGGAGAAGACTCTTGAGAGTCCCTTGGACTGCAAGGAGATCCAACCAGTCCATTCTGAAGGAGATCAACCCTGGGATTTCTTTGGAAGGAATGATGCTGAAGCTGAAACTCCAGTACTTTGGCCACCTCATGCAAAGAGTTGACTCATTGGAAAAGACTTTGATTCTGGGAGGGATTGGGGGCAGGAGAAGAAGGGGACAACAGAGGATGAGATGGCTGGATGGCATCACTGACTTGATGGACGTGAGTCTAAGTGAATTCCGGGAGTTGGTAATGGACAGGGAGGCCTGGCATGCTGTGATTCATGGGGTTGCAAAGAGTCGTACACGACTGAGCGACTGAACTGACCTGAATCCTTGGTCCCCAGCCAAGCGTGGCTACTCCCTGTTCCCCATACCCACCTTTCATTTCTTGGCTCTGTACTTTTTCTTATCTTCTTCCCTTCACTTAGATTGACTGTTACCATCTTACATGATTGCTGTAGTCACACCCATTCTTGAAGATCAAGTGCAAAGCTTCTGCATCTCTGATCTTTTCTCCAATAACCAATTATCCTCTTCATTTCCTTAGCACTATATTTATCTCTCTTGCATAGTTTTTTTGGACACTCTGTCTTGTAGAAGACATTTTTAATCTTTATTTCTTATGAAATTGAAAGCTACTTGAAGGCAAGGGCCATCTATTGCTCATTTCAGCATTTCTGTTCAGTGTTAAGTATGACTGCCGGTGACAGCCTTAATAAGACATGTTAATAAATTGGATGTGACAGAGTTACTGCATGAAATCAATAGCAATATTGGAAGAGTAATTTAAATATATTTTCCTGATTAAATGTACTTCTGAAGTGAAATATTTGTGCCTCTTTTGTTGACCCTAATTCATTTATTTTTCCTGCCTGATTTTTCAGATTGTGATATAGTACATGGCACTTATTGTTTTAACCATGTTGAAATGTATAAGGGCATTTAGTACATTCACAGGATTGTACTATCATCACCACTAAGTAGTTACAGAACTTTTTCATCACCCAAACAGGAAAACCCAAACCCATTAAGCAGTCATTCTTCGTCTGTCTCCCTCCCTTCTAAGTCACGTCCGTCGTGTCCGACTCTGTGCAACCCCATAGACAGCAGCCCACCAGGCTCCCGTCCTTGGGATTCTCCAGGCAAGAACACTGGAGTGGGTTGCTATTTCTTTCTCCAATGCATGAAAGTGAAAAGTGAAAGAGAAGTCGCTCAGTCGTGTCCAGCTCTTCACGACCCCATGGACTGTAGCTTACCAGGCTCCTCCATCCATGGGATTTCCCAGGCAAGAGTACAGCCCTTGGCAATTGCTAACTTGCTTTTTGTCTCTATCCTCTTACTTCTTTCAAAACTCTAACACAAAATATTGTGCCAAGTAATTATTCAGTAAATATTTGTCAAACTAAATCTGAATAAGAAGGAACTCCTCCAAAATATGTATGATGGAAGAGAAATAAATAGTAGGAGAGATCTATATTTTAACGTGCAAACTATTTTAAAAGGATATTATTTCTGAGCATAACAATTCTGAACATTGTAGAGAAGAATACTAGTGATTTTGTCAAGCAAGCACTTTGAAATATAAAGTGCTTAAAAAATTGATGAGCTATAAAAGCAAATCAGAAATTAGCTGTGCAAAAGTATTTTAGAACAAAGTGTTTTAAAGCCTAATTGTCTAATTTGGCAATTAGAAGTTTCTAATTTTCCTCCAAATACACATGAATGATTAGGATGGCAAAAAACAACTAGGAGTTGGTTTTAAAGAGATTTTAGGTTTTCTGTATAATCTTCACTGCTTATCTAGTAGTATTCTTATATAAAACAGCTTATTTCATGATATTCAAATACTATTTTTTTTTTAAATTTGCCTTCTTAAAACCATCCAAGGGACATCGCTGGCAGTCCAGTGGTGAATGCCCTGCACCTCCATTGCAGAGGGCATGGGTTAGACCCCTGGTGGGGGAACCAAGATCCCACATGTTTCGGCCAAAAGAAAATTCAAGAAAGGAGGGTTTCTTTGTTGTGTGCTTGTATGATTTCTGGGCATTGGAAGACGCACAGAGATGATTCCCCATGTCAGTTGTCACTTCCATGCAAAACCTCATTTAAAATTCTGGCACTAGTTTGTGATCTCATCTATCAGTGGTTGCAAAAACTGAGTTTGACACATGAGAATGTTCCTTTAATTTTTCTCTTCCTCTATAGCTTTATAATTTTACACTTTTTATTTCTGCTGCTGGACAATTTGCTGTTTTATGCCTCAGTTTCTCCATCAGATAAACTGGTTAAATAAATCTTGTAACTGAGAGAAACTGCATGTGTGCTTAGTGTTAAGAGCACTCTCACTGCAGAGGGTTTTCCAAAGTATAATGATGCCATGGTGCACAAGTGACAAATAAGTTAATTAAATTCAATGACATTAAACTAACCATAAAACTCCCAGTGTGCACAAAATGACTCACTTCCAACAAGCCCTGTTTAATATAATGGAATTGTAAAGGTATATGGTTTAGTTAGCTACTATTCCAAACAATCTAGAGGCCAAAATTAAGAGCATCTTTCCAGCTGAAGAAGAAGACTACTTTGCTGCCATGATTATTTTTACTTATTTTAACCCATTCAGGACATTTCTTAAGTTACATTTTATTTCTTTGTACATCACAGGGGGAAAAAATGGAATGAGGGAGTTTCTTAAATCATTATAAATGAAAGTAGAGAATTTAGTAAATATATAAAGAGAAAAAATGAGGGCGGGGAATCTTTCAATAATGGCAGGACTGTTGATTGGAAGATATGGTAAAAGTCTTATTGGGACTTCTCTGGTATTCCAGTGGTTAAGACTCCATGATTACACAGCATGGGTTCCATTCCTGGTTGGGGAACTAAGATTCTGGGTGTTAGGGGCAGGGGTGGGGAGTCTTATTGTTAGAGGTAATGTAAATGCATACTCCCTTTCTGGGACTTACCTTGACAGTGGTCTTAAGAATGTACATATTCTTTGCATAAGCAATATCACTTCTAGGAATTGATTCTAGGGAAAGAATTTGATAAGTGAGAAACACATATGAACAAGAATGTCCAAGTATTATTTATAATGGGGAAAATAATTTTAAAAATCCCTAACATCCCAAAATAAGGGATTAGTTAAATTATAGAGCATTATCTGATTAAATACTAGATAACTGTTAAAAATGATTATGTAGTTTTATATTATTGTCATGGAGAGAAGTTACAATAAAATATTAAATGATAAAAAGTTTATGCAAAGAAAAAGTCCATTGTAATTAAATGTATATAAAAATACACACGTGCAGGAACCCACAGAAAAGAAGTTCTGCAAAGATAAACAATGAAATATTTACAAAAATTATCTCTAGGTGGTACACTTATGTAGGGGGTTTTTCCTTTTCTGCTTGTTTCCTAATTTTGCTAATTATCAGATTTCCTAATTATCACAGATTTCTTATGAAATTTAAGTAGCTTTTTAATATTTAAGTAATAAACTAAAATGTTAATATTTAAATTTAAATAGCTTTTCTAATCCTAAATTCTATTGAATTAACTAAAATCTACTGCATTATTCCAAGGTGACTATAAAAACTGCAAAAATAATAAATGTGGATAGGTTGATGGATGGATGGAGAACTGATCGTGAGTAATCACATTATTGAAGCTCTGCTATTCACACAAAACCACCTGTTTAAAGAATGTATTAGGTTGCTTCCATGTCCTGGCTATTATAAACAGTGCTGCGATGAACATTGGGGTACACGTGTCTCTTTCAATTCTGGATGTATTAGGATGCTCTTCTGCTAAGAATATTTGAAAATGAAATGACTTTAGTTAGAATTACTTTATTTTCAATTCAGTGTATATTTATATAAGTCCAATTTTATAAAAAGATATACAGTGAGCCCAGTTTATCTCAAACTAAATGATGTAACTAAGTGATTCTGATGCTGTCCCTTTTATTGCTTAGACTAGAAAACTATTAAGATAGACAAATAGCTCTTTTGTGATAATGTTTATGCCATAATTCTTTCAAATGAAGTCGCTCAGTAACGTCTGACTCTTTGCGACCCCGTGGACTGTAGCCTACCACAATCCTCCATCCATGGAATTTTCCAGACAAGAGTACTGGAGTGGATTGCCATTTCCTTCTCCAGAGGATCTTCCTGACCCAGGGATCGAACCTCGGTCTCCAACATTGTAGGCACAGATGCTTTACCATCTGAGCCATTTCAACGATATGTATTGAACAGCTAGCAGCACAATAATGTTCCATAACAAACTACCTTAAAACTTTGTTGCTGCAAGAATGCACATTAAATGCTCATGGATCTGCTGGTGACTATGGCCTGACTGATCTAGACTGGTTTTGCTGCAAAAGTATGCTTCAGAAAGCAGAATGGCTGGACTTGGGGCCAGGCTTGAACTGGGTTCAAGTCTTCTTCACTGGTGTTTGTTCTGGGATAAAGTAGCAGCAGCTAGCTAAGGCATGTGCTTCTCATGGCAGATCATCAGAGCACAAAAACCAGGCAGAATTACTGTAGCCTCTTCTCACTTCCATTATCCAAAGCAAGTCACAGGGCCAAAGTCTGAGGGTTCAGCTCAGTTCAGTCACTCAGCCGTGTCCGACTCTTGCAACCCCATGAACTGCAGCATACCAGGCCTCCCTGTCCATCACCAGCTCCTGGAGTCCACCCAAACCCATGTCCATTGAGTCAGTGATGCCATCCAACTATCTCATCCTCTCGTCCCCTTCTCCTCCTGCCCTCAATCTTTCCCAGCATCAGGGTCTTTTCAAATCAGTCAGCTCTTCACATCAGGTGGCCAAAGTATTGGAGTTTCAGCTTCAACTTCAGTCCTTCCAATGAACACCCAGGACTGATCTCCTTTAGGATGAATTGTTTGGATCTCCTTGCAGGCCAAGGGACTCTCAAGAGTCTTCTCCAACACCACAGTTCAAAAGCATCAATTCTTCGGTGCTCAGCTTTCTTTATAGTCCAACTCTCACTTCCATACATGACTACTGGAAAAACCATCGCCTTGACTAGACAGACCTTTGCTGACAAAGTAATGTCTGTGCTTTTTAATATGCTGTATAGGTTGCTCATAGCTTTCCTTCCAAAGAGTAAGTGTCTTTTAATTTCAACATCTGCAGTGATTTTGGAGCCTCCCCAAATAAAGTCAGCCACTGTTCCCCATCTATTTGCCACGAAGTGATGGGACTGGATGCCATGATCTTAGTTTTCTGAAAATTGAGCTTGAAGCCAACTGTTTCACTCTCCTCTTTCACTTTCATCAAGAGGCTTTTTAGCTCTTCTTCACTTTCTGCCATAAGGGTGGTGTCATCTGCATATCTGAGGTTATTGACATTTCTCCCAGCAATCTTGATTCCAGCTTGTACTTCCTCCAGCCCAGCATTTCTCATGATGTACTCTACATAGAAGTTAAATAAGCAGCGTGACAATATACAGCCTTGACATACTCCTTTCCCTATTTGGAACCGGTCTGTTGTTCCATGTCCAGTTCTAACTGTTGCATCCTGACCTGCATACAGATTTCTCAAGAGGCAGGTCAGGTGGTCTGGTATTCCCATCTCTCTCAGAATTTTCCACAGTTTCTTGTGATCCACACAGTCAAAGGCTTTGGCATAGTCAATCAAGCAGAAATAGATGTTTTTCTGGAACTCTCTTGCTTTTTCCATGATCCAGCAGATGTTGGCAATTTGATCTCTGGTTCCTCTCCCTTTTCTAAAACCTGTTTGAACATCTGGAAGTTCATGGTTCACGTATGGCTGAAGCCTGGCTTGGAGAATTTTGAGCATTACTTTACTAGCATGTGAAATGAGTGCAATTGTGCAGTAGTTTGAGCATTCTTGGGCATTGCCTTTCTTTGGGACTGGAATGAAAACTGACCTTTCCATTCCTGTGGCTACTGCTGAGTTTTCCAAATTTGCTGGCATATTGAGTGCAGCACTTTCACAGCATCATCTTTCAGGATTTGAAACAGCTCAACTGGAATTCCATCACCTCCACTAGCTTTGTTCGTAATGATGCTTTCTAAGGCCCACCTGACTTAACATTCCAAGATGTCTGGCTCTAGGTAAGTGTGAGTGATTACACTGGTAGCAAGAATATACAGAAGAACTGTACAAAAAAGATCTTCATGACCCAGATGACCATGATGGTGTGATCAGTCATCTAGAGCCAGACATCCTGGAATGTGAAGTCAAGTGGGCCTTAGGAAGCATCACTACGAACAAAGCTAGTGGTGGTGATGGAATTCCAGTAGAGCTATTTCAAATTCTAAAATATGATGCTGTCTGATGGCTAAGGAAGAATATTCTGTCCAAAGGGAAGGGAAAGTGATTGAATACTGGTTAAAATACTAGCTATATCCGTGACCCAGAAGTAACATACAAGATACTGTACAGAAAAAGAAATCTATAACAGGAGACTTTAATTTGGGGGTTTATAGAAACTAAGTCAGTTCTTAAGTGGGCATTTCCACCCCGTTCTATTTTTGCTTTAATGTCTGGTCTTCCTTTTCCCTCTTTCCTATCCCACTAAATCTCAGTGAACTATCTTCCCATGTGTGAGGCCAGAACCGCACTGGTTCAACAAGCAGGCATTCTGTGTGCCTGTATAGTTTTTCATAGGCTGAGGAATATCTGCTCACCTAATTGGACACCTTTACAGCAACTCTTCCCTAAGAACAACCAAAGTCAAGTTGAATAATTCTCCCAAAAGAGAAGCTGTTTTACAATAAATCTGAAGATAGTCATAGAAAGGTGTTTTTCCTCTATGACTGCTATCCTCTAGGGATAAAAGGAGAAATGGAAGTTAAATAGGCTGTATTTCATTCTCTCTAGGTGAGAATCAGTAGTCAAGAATGTCACTGGAAAATACAGTCATATTTCCCCAAGAGCTCTTCTCTCTGTCACCACAGTATCTATTGTGTAAAAGCCTTCAAAAGTGCCCTTGCTTAATCTCCATCCAACTGCCAGAATTCTCTAACTCTCCCACTTATTGCTTTTATCCCCAGCATGGTGTAGTTTACACTGTATCATCCACAACACAGAGAGGAAGGGTAACATATTCTCTTGATCCCTAATTGAATTATGCCCAAAGATATAGGTAAGAGGAAGAAAGAAGGAAAAACACAAGCAAGAGCAATGGAGGTCTATGCTGTCTCATGACACCTTCAGCATGGAAGTGACTTTGGACTGGTTCTGGGAAGCGTAACAGAGTTGTAGATCATCACAGAAAACAATCTGCATAAATCTGAACTCTTGCCAAGAAAAATCTGTGCTTGAGGTGAGAATACCATCTACCAATATAGTTAAAGCCTACAGTGGAAGGTTAGAGGAAGGGAGTGGAGTCCTGTCAGTTTTGCTGAAATCAGTCCTTTTGGAGGCTTCTTCCTCTTTCTTGTTTTCTATTCTTGAGGACCACAGGGTGGTGAAACTCTGAGTCATTATGAAAAAAAGAATAGTCAAGGTATTTAAATGGAGGGTGGGGGTGGACAGCAGAGGGTTTACCCTATCCCATTCCTCTCACCGCCCCCTGCAAACTGGGAAGACACTAGTTCCTGTTCAAACCAGCTCATTTCCTTTCTCCAGTTCCAAATATAATATCAGAAAGTAGAAAAAACAAAACAAAACTATACTTTCAGTCTTTGCCTAATGCATTTTCTGTCAAATTAAGACCAGAATTTATTTGAATAAGGTAGCTTTATTTTTTCAAGAGAAGAGACACTTTGGGCAAAATTCTATAAATTTAAATTAAAAAATAGATAATTTGTTATAGATTATTTAAAACTTACATTTAATAAACTATACAACCTATATGGTATCCATAAAGCAGGGACTTGTGCATTTAGCAGTAGTCCTGTGTGCTGGGTGGATGCTTAGGTTTAAAACTTTTGAAGATTTAATCCTAAACTGGAAGTAAGAGAATTAATTGTTTAATATATACAATGACAATAAATAGATGCAAAATACTGATTAACAAAGAGCTTGGGGATTAAGGTGAAGTCAATGTATTACAGGTATTCTGCTAAAATTATGCTATTAAAATGGTTAGATGTTAATTAGGTTTTCATGATTAAAGCTTAAACATTCTAAAAATAATACACTTCTAAAATTGCCACCATAGTGAAACAAATATTTTTATCCAAAGGAGTGCACTGTCTTATTTGACCTCTCAGTAATATTCAATACTAATGACTACACTTTCCTTCTTGAAATGTTATTCTCTTTGCTCCAGAATTAATATCTCTCCAGCCCAGTGCCACCTTTGATAGCTCCTCCTCTTCAACAAGACCTCTTAACACTGTACTTCCTCAGGGCTGCAAATGAGCTTCTTCTTCCCTAGTCATTCTATACTCATTCTCTCATTCTATACAACGGCATCAAATGCCATATAGATTCTAAATGTTCCCAAATACATAATTTGCAACAAGACCTATTTTCTGACTTCCAAACCTGTGTACACAACTATCTGTCTGACTCTTTCACTTAGTTCTCCGACCAGATCTCAACTTTAAGGCCAGAATGGATTTTTCAGTTTTCTTTCCTAAATTTCTAACTATACCAAATATGTCAATGACATCACTATTTACCTAATGATTTAAGGAAGTAGCAGAGAAGCATAGAAGTTGTAGTCAATGTTTCCATTCTCACTCCCAGTCCATCAGTAAATGTTATTTTTCTTACCTGCAGGTTATAGCTCTATCTGTCTTCTTTTCCTCATCGCCCCAGTTTTAAATCTCATCTAAATCATTCCATCTCTCTCGTGTGGACTACTGCAATGGTCTCCAAAGTGGTTTCCCTTCTTCCACTCTTATTTATTTTAAGCTATTTCCCACATACCACAAAAACGTATTAAAATGTAATAGGCTCCTGCTACTTCTCCACTCAAGAGGCTTCAGTGGCTCCCCAAGAGACAAAAAGATAACTTCTGAAGGCATCTCAGGAGCTGGGTCCCCAGTGCCTACCATTCTCCTCTTATTGTGCTCTAATCACTCTAGTCCTTTCGTTTCTGTAATGGCATCAAGCTCTTTCCCACCTCTGAGTTTCTGCCCCTTTGTTCTTTGTTTCCATCTGGAATGTTCTCCCCAAGTCCTCCCTTATCTAACTTTGATTCTTCCTTCATTTCCTCAGAGAGCTTTTCCTGATGAACACCCTCTTTCCCAAACCAGCTTAAGTTCTCCATTATATATACACTCTTACTTCATAACACAAGTCATAATTTGTAAATGTATATCTGTTTAATAGTTTTCTTCCGCATTGGACTGTGAGGTCCTTATGTCAGGAACCCCTACTGTATCCCAGTTCTAGAACAGTGCCTGAGTAAATTTTTAATGTTGGGTGTGTGATTAGTTGAAATAACATATTTATACAACTTTATGTGCTGAACTTTTAATGAAATTAAGCTGGCTTCAGAAATAGCCTCTAGTTAGTTATCCTATGTATTGTTTATAAAATGTACATAATGAAAGTGAAGTTGCTCAGTCGTGCCCGACTCTTTGTGACCTCATGGACAGTGAGTGGCCTGCACCAAGCTCCTCTGTCCATGGGATTTTCCAGGCAAGAATACTGGAGTGGGTTACCATTTCCTTCTCCAGAAAATGTACATAATACTCTATCAAATATATATGACAAAATACACTTAATCATTTCCTGTTTTCTGAGAAGTGTTACCTATTTTGCTATTGTAACTAACACTGCTACAATAGAGCTATTTCCTTGTTAGAAACTCACAGAGGTGGAGACCACAGGACTCTAATTTTTTTTGTTATTCCCTCTACCCACAGGATCAACAGTATTTCTTTGAAAGTATTATAACAAATAACAGTACCCTCAAAATGACCAATCTTGAATAATTAGGCCAAACTTTTAAAAAGCTTATCAAAAAAAGCATACCTACCCTTCATGAACCCCACTCCTATAGGAAAGTCAGCCCATGTGGGTCATCTACTCATTGTATGAGTCACAACAGTATTGACACTAGTAAAGTCTAATTTCTTAAAAGTCCTTAAGTCCCAGGAACATTTTCCATTATATTTTACGTGTGGTAAAATTATAATGACATCAGGATGTCTGTTGGGAAGATATGTTTATTATGAATATCATAAATATTATGAATATCATAAATCTGATCTAGAGTCAAGGTTTTTCATTGACTCAGCTATCAAGAGCAATAAAATGACTTGTTCTTTTAACTTATTACTTATAGCCAGAAACTCATTACCTTTACTCAAGGATGCATTACAAAACCTTGAATTAGAAACACTAAATATTTTTTCAATAAGATATCTTTCTAAAGAAAGTTGCTAGAATCTGAAAGGGACTTCCCTGGTGGCCCAATGGTTCAGACTCCTCCTTCCAATGCAAGGGGTTAGGGTTCAATCCCTGGTCAAGGAGCTAAGATTCCCACATGCCTTGAAGCCAATAAACCAGAACATAAAACAGGAGAGATATCATTACAAATTCAGTAAATACTTTAAAAATGGTCAAAAGAATACATCCAAAATTTTTAAAAAAGATATTAGATTCTGAAAAATATTTTTAAATACCTTTTTTTTTTAAAGAAAAAATGAGTATATTGACTTTCAAATGGAAACAGACATAGAACAGGAAGCTGGTGAACAGGTAATCCTTTCAGAGCCTACAGTACACTTTCTTAAAGCTGGGGGTCAAGGCCCTAGCAGATAGAATTGTAATTCTATTCCAGAAAGAGACCTGCTTTGGGCTACTTCTGGATGGTGAGTGTGGTGATGGGTTGGCTCACACTAGTTAGTCGTGTCTGACTCTGTGACGCCATGGACTGTAGCTCTCCAGGCTCCTCTGTCCATGGGATTCTCCAGGCAAGAATACTGGAGTGGGCTGTCATTTCCTTCTCCAGTGATGGGGTGGATTTGAACCTAATCTGGTCAGTTAACTCTTGGAAACTGTGAGAGTTCCATGCCCAGTGTACTGGGGCTCTTTTGGACTGGACGTGATATGATTCCTGGGTTTCTATTTCGAACAGGCTCAAGTCCACCCCTGGGGCTGAGCTAAATTTTTCAGAAATACTTACTTCACTAATGAAGTTCTTTCTTCTTTCTTCCCTACTTCCATCCCTCCCTTCTTTGCTTCCTTCCTTCCTTTCAACTAATAAATAGCTCCCCCCACTGCACCACCAACCCAGGGCCCACTGTGCTAGACACTCTAGAAGATAAAAAGAAGGTTCTGGCAAATCTCAAGCCTCAAGCAGGATGGATTAGACTCATGCAAACATACTTGCACAGTGTAAACAAACCTCAATAAGAGCCAAAGGGAAGATCCAGGTGAGTGAGGGGAGATGCCTCTAGCTGACTCGATCAGTAAAGATTTCCACAGAGCAGACACTTCAGACAGCTCAAGGGAAAACAGGGTAGGATTTAGATGTGCAGAGATGAGGCCTGCGGATTGGAGCGAGAAAGGGCATCCAGGGCAAAGGAAATAGACTTCACCGTTAAAGTGTCTTTTCTATTCTCCTTGTCTTTCTTGGCTGGGTGTTCTGGGGCAGTGCTCCTTAAACTTTAACATACAGATGAATCACCTGGCAATCTTGTTCAAATGCAGATTCTGATTCACCTGGTCTGGGTAGACAGAAATCTGTATCTCTAACAAGCTTCCAAGTAATACTGAAGCTGCTAGTCTGAAATGTGCACTTTCACTGGCAAAGTCCTAAGCTGCACGTTGGCAAGGTGAGGCTGTATCAGTGGGGAATGATAGGGTCACCCATGGCTGGGCAGGTCCACCTGGCCTGAGAGCCTCTGGGACACAGCATCACGTGCTTCCTTCACTGTTAGTCTTTGGCAGGGCTCCGGGGCCATGACGAGCAGAAGGGAAAGAGCTGCCGGATGTGACAGAGATGACCTGTCTTCAGTTTGTGAACAGATTGCATCATTCTACCCTGTAAATGAGCAGCGTGAGACCAGGGAGAGATGGCAGCTCTATGTGTAAGCAGAAGAAGGAATTCTTTGTTTGCTCAAAGCCTAGCCGCTTTTCTGGATCTTGGCGAAGAAAGTCATTTTAAAACAAAAATAGGTCTTTCAAAAGCATTGATTAGGATGCTTCAGTCTATCAAACTCTGAATTTAATGCAAAAAACCATGTCTGAGTTAAGGTGGAGGGGTAGCTGAAGGTGATTGTTAATTGCCTTAGTAGATTTTTATTTTTCAGCTGAATACTATTCTTCAGGAAGAATTAACTTAATTCAAGTAAGTTAAGAGAGAAGAGGAGCTACACCTGAATATTTGTGATTGAAATTCAGAACTAGTCACTGTCTAAACTTAGGTTAGTTAAGTTAGTTAAGTTGCTCAGTCATGTCCGACTCTTTGCGACCCCGTGGACTGTAGCTCACCAGGCTCCTCCACCCATGGGATTCTCCAGGCAAGAATACTGGAGTGGGTTGCCATGAGTCCTAACTTAATAAATACAAATGTTGTTGCTGCTGCTGCTAAGTTGCTTCAGTCATGTCCAACTCTGTGCAACCCCATAGATGGCAGCCCACCAGGCTCTGCCATCCCTGGGATTCTCCTGGCAAGAACACTGGAGTGGGTTGCCATTTCCTTCTCCAATGCATGAAAGTGAAAAGTGAAAGTGAGGTTGCTCAGTAGTGTCCGAATCTTCACAATCCCATGGACTGCAGCCCACCACGCTCCTCCGTCCATGGGATTTTCCAGGCAAGAATACTGGAGTGGGGTGCCATTGCCTTCTCTGAAATACAAATGTTGCCATCTTTAAACTGTTAATTCCCCTTCCCACCCCAGCCTTAGGCCTTTTCTGTGGAAATAGTAATAGGTGAAAACACTAGGACACTTGGGCAGGAGAAGGTGGAAGTTTTATAAAAAGCACCTTCTATATACGTAAAATCACTGCAGATGGTGACTGCAGCCATGAAATTAAAAGAGGCTTACTCCTTGGAAGAAAAGTTATGACCAATCTAGATAGATATTGAAAAGCAAAGACATTACTTTGCCAACAAAGATCCATCTAGTTAAGGCTATGGTTTTTCCAGTAGTCATGTATGGATGTGAGAGTTGGACTGTGAAAAAGGCTAAGCACCAAAGAATTGATGCTTTTGAACTGTGGTGGAGAAGACTCTTGAGAGCCCCTTGGACTGCAAGGAGATCCAATCAGTCCATTCTGAAGGAGATCACTCCTGGCTGTTCTTTGGAAGGAATGATGCTGAAGCTGAAACTCCAGTACTTTGGCCACCTCATGCAAAGAGTTGACTCATTGGAAAAGACTCTGATGCTGGGAGGGATTGGGGGCAGGAGAAGAAGGGGACGACAGAGGATGAGATGGCTGGATGGCATCACGGACTCAATGGACGTGAGTCTGAGTGAACTCCGGGAATTGGTGATGGACAGGGAGGCCTGGCGTGCTGCGATTCATGGGGTCGCAAAGAGTTGAACACGACTGAGTGACTGGACTGAACTGAACTGAACTGATATACGTAAAATTGTTTTTGTGAAAATAGGAATGCTATATTGCAGCTGTAGAGATAAAATGATTGCTATAGCACAGAGGCTTCTTAGTTTGGATTGGAAATCCAAAACATACTATAGGTTTCCTTCTCCCATTTTTCTGGAAGTTACCAAGATAGTGGTCATGGGTAGAAAGTAATATTTATTCAGCACTTCCTATGGGCAGGTACTATGCTAGATATTATGTGTGTGTTCCTTTTTAATCCTCCAATTAAAACCACGTGCATTTTTTTGGAGATAAGAAATCTAGCATTTAGACTTTGCCCAAGGCTATAAACAAGAGTTGAAGCACGGGCTCAAACATAATCTGTCTAAAATAAAATTAATGTCCTTTCTCCCACGGTATGCAATTATTTAGAAACAGAGCAATGAAGTCCAAGACATAACCGTCTTTTTTTGTGAGACTAAAACTTCTTTAGTTTTATTTTTTTCAAGGAACTGCTTCTTGTTGTATTCTGTGTCTTATCTATATGCTGGTCTATGAAGTTGAAGCAGCTTAGAGGATAAAGTAATATCATTAAAGAAGCAAAAAGGAGCTTTGAGGAAAATGGAAGGCAAATAAAGATGAAAGGAAGACTGAGAATGGCTGTTTGTTATGCTCTAAGTCATGTTCTCCTACAATGAATGGCAGTTGACTCAGTTCCACCATGTTTCGTGTCAATAGTTAATATTTACCCTATTAAAAGTACAGGAGACAAAGAAACCCGAGGGTTTGTAAATTAGGAACAAAATGTTATCTTAGAGCAACTCAGTCAAAAAAGAAGATGAACTCCAGTTATAAACTGGGTAGAAACCTTAAAAAGTAAAACCACAGAACAAGACTAATTGCGAAGGAAATAGACCAGGATCCCAGGCATAAGCTCCATTGATAGGTGTACAAGCGTTAGTTGCTCAGTTGTGTCCAACTCTATGCAACCCCATAGACTGTAGCCCACCAGGCTCCTCTGTTCATGGGATTCTCCAGGCAAGAATACTAGAGTAGGTAGCCATTCCCTTCACCAGAGGATCTTCACAACCCAGGAATAGAACCTGGGTCTTCTGCATTGCAGGTGGATTCTTTACCGTCTGAGCCACCAGGGAAGCCGTGCAGGCCTTCTGAACCCCACCATATCCATGCCACTAGATATGAGACATTTCATTTCTAATCTACAAATGACACCCAGCAAGAGCTAAAGATCTCTCCTAGCCTGGGGATGCTCACTACTATTGCCAGGGGAATCACTGGAAAGTGAAATGAGACCCCAAATTTCAAAAGAATCCATAGTTTTGAAGACAGTGGATGGGAATAAATGACAAACTATAGAATGATAGGGAAAGGAACTAAAAAGTTCTTCAATGTATTGTTCCTACCCCTCTCAACTAGGATAGTTTCTCTTATCACTCCTCATACTGTGGAATTTTATTATGGAGATGTTCCTCCAAGACCACAAAATATTCCTAAAATTGCATATATCTTTGGAAAAGTTGATAGTCTTCCACAGATGAATGTGATTTAGCTTACTCAGTTATTTTATTTAGTTCTAATTTGTGTTATACTAAAGGAATGCTGCTGCTGCTAAGTCGCTTCAGTCGTGTCTGACCCTGTGCGACCCCATAGACAGCAGCCCACCAGGCTCCTCCATCCCTGGGATTCTCCAGGCAAGAATACTGAAGTGGGTTGCCATTTCCTTCTCCAATGCATGAAATGCTGGCATGCTGTAATTCATGGGGTCGCAAAGAGTCAGACACTACTGAGCGACTGAACTGAACTGAAATGAATGCTGATTTTTAAGACTAGGAAGGCAACAGCCACTCTAGGTGAGATAGGTGACTAGAGGCACCTAGGAAAGGTTTTAGGAGAATACTCGGGGGAAAGACACAAAAGCAGAAAGGAGCTAAAGATTATTTTTACCTATTTTAAGACCAAGACTGGTGCTATACTCACCGAGACAGGAAAAGAAATGTCCTCCTTTTTGACCTTACAGAGTGCACTCAACTCTGGTACATTACAACAGCAAATATTATTAATAAATAGGCTTCTCTGAAAAAATAAAAATAAAAATAAATAGGCTTCTCTGAGCTGGTTTAGAGACACAGCTCTTCTGGGAAAATGAATGGTGTGCCACGCAACTTAAAGACGCTTTCAGGTCTAAAAACAATGTCTAATTTTTGGTTGATTGAGCCATATGAAATTGCCAATATTCAAGTGACTGTGACTAACAAAAATAGCAATTTCACATGGATCAGCCTAAAGGTTGATAAATTGAGGCTTCCTGAATTTCTCACCTGAAGTCACATCCTTGGAATGAAGAATTTGGAAAGCTATTAACCATGCTGTGTAGGATATATTTTTTTAATACTGATTTTACCAGACTTGAAGATATACTGTGATTGATGATACTATATCATAAGTGATGGTGTTAAAAATAGCGATGTTATAATGCACAGTTCCCTAGGTCAAGCTCTTTGTTTACGGCAATTCATTCCATTTGTTATTTAGACAGTATCTCCTTCTATAGCAAAGGCAGTCTAGGACACCTAAACATGTGGTGTTTTAGGCTGTGGTTGGCAGTGGGCACAGTTCAGGAGAAGCCTGCCTGAACTCAGTTTCTTTTGTACCACTCAATGCTCAGCTCACCATGTGATCTGGTATCCTCACGGCCATGAGTTGACTTGTGCCATCAGAGAAAACCGCTTTCATGGTTTCCTTTTCTATTCCAGAACATAAGTCATTTAAAAGTCTGCAATTTGGCATCTTCAGTGCTATAGTTTTAGGGTCAGACTTTAAGGGAAAAAGCCAAGTATGCTTGTTTTCATGCTCATTGGGTATTTCTGTAATTATATGTAAGAAACTGGTAACAATAGTAGTTTTTGGGGAGGGAAACTTACTTTTTCTCTCTAGTGAGTTTTTTTTTTTTTTTTTGCCTTGAGCTTCTTTTTCATTATTATGTATTAATTACTACAAGTAATAAAATAATTTAAAAACAAATACAATTAATTTAAAATTTAAGTAGCTAAAGCATTTTACTTTGTAAAAGCACAAAGCCACTCCCTTTATAAATGTTTACATCCTGTTCTTCTTGCTCTCCTGTACAACCTTATCATTGTTGTGATTTTTAAAAATAATTCTGAGGAACTGTGGGAAGCGAAACAGAGCTACCAGAGATTTTGATGATGGAAATGGCTATTTATTCTGCAGATATTTGCAATTACCTGTTACGTGCTAGGTCCTGGGTCACGTACTTCCTCCTTTCCATAACTTCTTATATAAACACCTAAGCTTTTTTTTTTTTTTCTCTTTGCAAGGTCTGCATGCTTAAAATGCTTCCCATAGATAAGCAGTGGCTATTCTTCAGGAATGCAGCAACCAATGAGTTCACCTGCAGGAGGAATCTCCCAGGGCAATGAGGGAAGTCCTAGGTGTCTGGTTGAGGCAGAGACTACACTGGTGACATCTGCTTCTGTGGGAGTGGGGGTAGGGATGCGGGTGGAGGTAGGAAAGCCATTTTCAGTTAGATCTGCAATATTGAGAAAACAAAAGATAAAAAGGAAGATTTTTTAAAAAGAAGGGGTAGAAGGGAAGTGGCAATAGAAATTGGTGCAGCGACTTTATTTTTCCCCTTCCAGTTTTCAGTTCAGTTCAGGCACACAGTCATGTCCAACTCTTTGTGACCCCATGGACTATAGCATGCCAGGCTTCCCTGTCCATCACTAACTCCCAGAGCTCACTCAAACTCAAGTCCATCGAGTCAGTGCCATCCAACAATCTCATCCTCTGTCATCCCCTTCTCCTTCCACCTTCAATCTTTCCCAGCATCAGGGTCTTTTCCAATGAGTCAGTTCTTCCCATCAGGTGGCCGAAGTATTGGAGTTTTGGCTTCAGCATCAGTCCTTCCAATGAATATTCAGGACTGATTTCCTTTAGGATGGACTGGTTGGATCTCCTTGCAGTCCAAGGGATTCTCAAGAGTCTTCTGCAACCCCACAGTTGAAAAGCATTAATTCTTTGGCACTCAGATTTCTTTATAGTCCAACTCTCACATCCATACATGACTACTGGAAAAACCATAGCTTTGACTAGATGGACCTTGTCAGCAAAATAATGTCTGTGCTTTTTAGTATGCTGTCTAGCTTGGTCATAGCTTTCCTTCAAAGCAACAAGTGTCTTTTAATTTCAGGGCTGCAGTCACTATCTGCAGTGATTTTGGAGCCCCCCAAAATAAAGTCTCTCACTGTTTCCATTGTTTCCCCATCTACTTGCCATGAAGTGATAGGACCAGACACCATGATCTTAGTTTTCTGAATATTGAGCTTTAAGCCAACTTTTCACTCTCTTTCACTTTCATCAGGAGGCTCTTTAGTTCTTCTTCACTTTCTGCCATAAGGGTGGTGTCATCTGCATATCTGAAGTTATTGATATTCTCCCAGCAGTCTTGATTCGAGCTTGTGCTTCCTCCAGCCCAGCATTTCTCATGATGTACTCTGCATATAAGTTAAATAAGCAGGGTGACAATATACAGCCTTGACGTACTCCTTTTCCTATTTGGAACCAGTCTGTTGTTCCATGTCCAGTTCTAACTGTTGCTTCCTGACCTGCATACAGATTTCTCAAGAGGCAGGTCAGGTGGTCTGGTATTCCCATCTCTTTCAGAATTTTCCACAGTTTCTTGTGATCCACACAGTCAAAGGCTTTGGCATAGTCAAGAAAGCAGAAATAGATGTTTTTCTGGAACTCTCTTGCTTTTTCCATGATCCAGCAGATGTTGGCAATTTGACCTCTGGTTCCTCTGCCTTTTCTAAAACCAGCTTGAACATCTGGAAGTTCATGGTTCACGTATTGCTGAAGCCTGGCTAGGAGAATTTTGAGCATTACTTTACTAGCATGTGAGATGAGTGCAATTGTGCAGTAGGCCTTTCTTTGAGATTGAAATGAAAACTGACCTTTTCCAGTCCTGTGGCCACTGCTGAGTTTCCTTTGCCTTTACCTTCTTCTATTTTCTCAGCTATTTGTAAGGCCTCATCAGACAACCATTTTGCCTTTTTACATTTCTTTTTCTTGGGGATGATCTTGATCACTGCCTCCTGTGCAATGTGACGAACCTTCATCCATGGTTCTTCAGGCACTCTATTAGATTTAATCCCTTGAATCTATTTCTCACTTCCACTATATAATCGTAAGGGATTTGATTTAGGCCATACCTGAATAGTCCAGTGGTTTTTCCCTACTTTCTTCAATTTAAGTCTGAATTTGGCAACAAGGCATTCACGGTCATTTTCCAGTTTTACTGAGATAGAACTGACATACACCACTGCATTCATTTAAGGTGTACAGTATAATGAGTTGACTTACATACATCATGAAAGTATTATCACAGTAAGTTTAGTGAACATCCCTCATCTTGTGTACATAAAAAATTCCTTGTGATAAGATCTCAGGATTTGCTCACTTACCTTTCATATATAACATGTAGCAGTGTCAATTATATTTATAGTGGTTTACATTATATACTCAGTACAGATTTATCTCATAACTGGAAGTTTTCACTTTTGACTACCTTCATCCATTCCCCTTCGCCTCACCCCTAGCCTCTGGTGATGACAAATCTGATCTCTTTTTCTTTGAGTTGTTTTTAAAGTATAATTGAGCTATACTGCTGTGTTGGTTCCTGTTACATGACATAGTCATTCGATATTTCTATACATTTCAAAATGATCACCATGGTGAGCCTGGTTACCATCTGTCATCATAGTAAGATATTACATCGTTAATGACTATATTCCATACTGTACATTTTATACCTGTAACTCACTTATTTTGCAACTAGAAGTCTGTACCTCTGAATCTCTCTCATGTATTTCTTTCTGTTAAGGGACATTTTAATTCACAAAATCATTGAATTACCCAAAAGCAGATTTTGAAGACCTGTAAACAGAATTCTGAACACACAGAGAGCTTGCTAAATCAAAGATGCTTACTACCTAAGACTATTTTTTTAAAAGCTATAGAATTTCCTTGTTTAAATTTAGATTTCATATAAATGATGTACAGATAAGAACAATGCCTTATATTTGCTTAAATTTTCAGAGCTTTCAAAGCCCTTAAAAGTATACTGCTACTGTAAATCCTCACATAAACGCTATGAGAACTGTTTTTCATTTCACAGACCAGGAATTTGCAGCTTAGAAGTGGAGCCATTTGCTCATGGAAACCTGGTAGAAAATGGCTGAGGCTTAGACTCAGGAGCCCTACTTGTTGGCACTAAGCTAGCCCTACCAAAAGCTTCTCCAGAAATAAGCAGAAACAGGTGAATTTATTAGGGAAATCCCTTTTATTAACCAACTGAGCCAGCAGGGAAGCCAGAATATGCCCTAGGTATCCCCATTTCTCCCATTCTCCTCTTCCAAACCACATTCCTAGGTCTGCAGCCCAGCCTATCCTCCTAAAGTTCAGTTTGGATTATGTCACTTTCTTCCCCCAGCATCTGTTAGCACTGCACAGCCTACAAAATGAATTCAGGTTCCATAGATTGGCAACCAACTCCTCTGCCTCAGCTCCCATCCACTTCTCCAACCCTCTTTCCCATTCAGTATGGTGTTTCTTGTTCCTTATATTCTAATCAAGCAGACCAGGATACTATCACCTGACACCCAGCAGGGCTTGACCTAGGGTGAGGAGGGCTACAAAGACATCAAAGATGTCTTGATGTCACCAGATATCAAAGAGCTCAATCATCAAGATAAACGTTTCAGTGCAGTATTTTAAAACATGAATGCAAAAATTGAAAAATATAAAAATTTAAAATATAACCGTGTCATGTTACTGGTTTTTCCTCTTTTTTCCCCTAGACTCCAAAATGCTTCAGCAGAGTACTGTTTCAGACCCAAAAGTGACTTTCGACTTGGGTACTTTAAGATACTTCCCAAGAGTTAGTTCTCACACCCCTTTCCACATCAGTATCTTCCTTCTCTTCTTGAATGCTTCAGCATTTATCTACAGCGTTCTTCTGCCTGGAAAACCTATTTCCTTTAGTAACTGGTTGTACTTTGACGGGAATCTGAATCATCTGAGTTCCTCGGTGCCTTCCCAAACCAGAGTGGTCACTCAGCTGCTCTTTGCTTAACACAGAAATCACAATCCTCAAATTGGCCGGCTGTGGAGCTGAGCAGAGAAGGAACTCAGATATGTTTTGTTTGGTCCAGAGTGTTTTTAAAAAACTGGATTAGTTATCAAGATCGAAAAATCAGGATATTTTACTTTAAAAAAAAAACAAAACAACTGTCATGTTTTGAAAATACCCAGAAAATCTAGTCTTGCAGCATACCCGAGGGAATTTGGAGCCCAGTGGCTCTGCCTTGAGAGTTCTCTCCAGTTTACTCGCTGCCTTCTGCCCGTTTCACTCTCTGACACTGCCTGCCAGGCCCTAGCTTGAATTTGAGACCTCAGACCTGAAGGAACGAGTACACTGGATAAAACCCATCTGCCGGGTCCACCTGTTCTTTCCGGGAGAATAAATTTCCTCACCGTCCTTTCTAGGCTTGCAGAGGAGGTCACGGAAGCAGCTCACCTTTCTAACCCACAAACTTCCCACAACCCGTGAAACTTGCAAGGCCCTCCAAACACCATTTCTGCCCCGCCCTTTGCGCCCAGGTCCCCTCCCTGCACCAGCCCCCCCTCCCTCCTCCACCCCCGGCGCTCCGAAGCTCAGGGCGGGTCCCCGGCCCCCAGTTCAGTCTTCTGCCCCAGAGCCGGGGCGCTGGAGCTCGCCCACGGCCGCACTGGGCATGCTCAGAGGCGGCCGCGGGGGCAGCCTCCCTTCGCAGGCGCTCGCACTCGGCGGCGGGCTGGCGGGCTCGCGGCTGCAGCTGGAGCTCCAGCGCCCGGAGTTGGAGTTGCCGGGAGTTTCCCCCCCAACCCCTCCCTCCTCGCGCGCGGCAGCAGGAGCCGGCGCGGGAGGCGCGAGCGGCGGCCAGCCAGCAACCGAGCAGGCAGAGCTCATCCGGAGCCCGGAGCCCCGTACGGGGCAGTTCCCGGGGAGGAGCCTCGCGGGCTGGGACGCGTGCGGCGCACTGGCACTGCCTGGGCAGAAACCGCGCTGCAAGGTAGGGCCGGGGCGTGAGGAGCCGGGCAGAGGCCAGGCCGGGGCTGGGGGGATGCGGCTGCAGCAGCCGTGGCTTTTGGAGCGCCCGGCGCTCTGTCTGATGCGTGTGGCCAGGTCAGGGACCCCGCTGCGGGGCGGCGGGAGTAGGCAGGCGCCCAGGGAGATGCTTTCAAGTTGGCGGGCGGCGGGAGAGGGTGCTGCGTACTGGGGTGCAGCTGCTTTGTGCGCGCCACGCGGGACTCGGGTCCCTGGTTCCCCCCCACCCACGCCCCCAGCACCGCCAAACCTGGGACCCGGTGTGCGGGCAGGGCTGGGCAAGCTGCAGAGCGGAGCAGTTTGCTTTGAGAAAGTTGAGGAGAAAGCCCTTCTTTCCTCACTGTCCCCGCGGTAGCATGGCCCCTGGTGTGCCGCCCCGAGGCCCCCAGTGTGGAGGAGCTGAGTGGGGTTGCTGCGCTCCTGGGCGAAGTTCCTCCACCCTCGACTGAAACCCACGAATCACCCAGATCTTCGCTTTCCTGGCTAGCTTCTTATAGTAAAATCATTCCTGCCAAAACTGAGGTAGGCTGTTCGGGAGGGCATGGCTCTCTGCCTCCAGACCTTTAGCGGGGCGACGCCTCCTCCTCAACCTTAGACGTGGCCAAGGGCGCCGGTTCCCAGTGAGCGCTTATGGTACGCACTGAATGGAGCCTCACACACATGGCGGGGAACGTGGCTTAGGGGGATGGCCCGATTTTCCCTCTAGCCTTTTCTTAGCTTTTGAACACTCCACCAACCCCACCCGGTTCATCTTCGCTGAGGACCGGACCTGGAGGGGAGGGCCAGGTGGAGAGCGTGGGCTGACATGCTATCCTTAGGAGAGGATGCCTCCGTTGTATTTGGCTTGGGCTCCAGCCCCAAGGACTTTATAAGGAACCCGCCCCCCTTTCAATGATTCTTCCTCAGGGACCCGAGGAAGGAATAAGGGTGTTGGGTCCCCAAGAATATCCGTTTCATCCTATCATCTCCTAAAACTGCGCTCCAGGCGACCCCAGGACCCTGGAGCTGGCCGCGCTCTAGATTAGAACAGTGTGGAGGCTGACGGTTCCTCCTAGCTCCACTTTTTCCACTTCTTGTTTTGAGTTTTGGGGTTTTGCCTGCACACGAGTCAGAGCTGCTCTGTCATAACCTGGGGGGTGGAGGAGCTTCAGCCTGGCAGTGAGCCGCTGTTCGCCTCCAAGGCTGCTAGTGGGAATTGGTCCAGAAATGATTATGCAGGCTAGAAATATGCCTCTTTTTTTCCTCTCTCTTTTGGCTGAACACCTTGGCTGTTGGGTTTGTGTGTTAAGTTCTTAAAGGAGAACCCACACACTGTTCAAGTCCCATGTTTTAGGGGTTCACCCTTTCTGCTACAGGCTCTTCTCTTCGCTTTTTTCCTGATGTGGGGGGTGGAGGAATCTGCTTTGGGGCAGATTGCCAAATGTGGAAATCACCTGGTGTTGGTATATGGGTTCTAGAAATAGATCTGAGGTCAAATTTTAGGTTTCCAGCCCGATTTCTGTGCAGACTGACACACTGTTAGTCACTGCGAACTTCAGTTTTCTCTTCTGTCAAATGGGGATACTAGTGGCCTTCACTCTTTCATTGCAGGCCGTTGTGAAACTTGGGAATAACGGGCATACAAAGTGCTAGGAAAACTTGAAAGTACCGTTAATGTCTTCCTGTGAGTGGTCTCTTTACCCAGTGTTTTTGAATTAACTAATCCTTTTAATTAGGACAAGCCACCCCAGCCTTCTCCCCTCACCCACTCCTCACCAAAAGGTTTGGTTTCTCAGGTCTTTGAAATCACTCTTTATCGTCTTCTTTTTTTCCCCTCTCTTGCTTTAAATCTATCTCCCTTTTGATTTAAAGAGTCGACGCTCCAGTTCTCATATTTATCGGAAGGAAGCAGCATGGTATAGATTAGGAGATGGGGGTGGTGAGGGTGGCTTATCAGTGTTCAGAGTCCTGAGCCCCAGAACTGGCATGTAAACCAGGCCCCAGTTTGAGAACCGAGGTTGATTCTGAAGAAGTCAGCAGACCCTGGGCTGGAGCTCTGACTTGGTCTCTTAACAGTGACCTTGAACTGAGGACTCAACTCCTGATCAGTGGCATCAGTCTATGAGATTGAGGGCCAGTGCTGCTCAGAGGCAAAAACAGGTGAGATTGCCTCTCACTCAGTTAATAAGGGTTTCATCAGGTTCCTGACCCCCTCCTCCCAGCTCTGTTGCATCTTCCGTCATCCTAGGGCAGCGGTTCTCAAACAGGAGCACCCGAGTCCCTGGAGGGCTTGTTAAGCCACTGCTCCTGGGCTTCGTTGCTGTTGCCGGAGCCTCTCTGGGTCCAGGATGAGGGGAAGGGGTCATCTCAAAAGTGTGCGTCTCTAACTAGTTCCAGATGATGCCAGTGCTGCTGTTCCAGGGACCATGCAAGAGAGGTGAGGTTTGTTCTGAAACGCCATTATTTTAATATGTTACCTGTAGAGGCAGGGTTTCTTTGGGGCGTTTTGGGAACTTGCCTCAAGCATTTTCTATTTCAGATACCTTCCCATTGTCCAGTTTTAGGTAAATCTGATCACTCTTCAAATGAATGATTTTTACATAAAAAGACCCCTTCTTTTCAACTGTAAAATACTTAGGTTAGCCTCTGGTTTCCAGGCCACTCTTGGATAGACTCATGTTGGTGACCTTGATATTGATAAATCCAGTAAATACCCAATTTCCTTTCTTTGGGGATCTCAGACATTTACGGTGAGGAGGCTGCAAGAAGTTCTGGCAGCTTGAACCTGAAAACTAGAGAACAGGTGAATCACTTATGAGCAAGATTAAAAAGAATTTTCTCTGTGGTGTCCTCTCTGAAGGGACAGCTTACCCAGGCCTTGGGGGCAGGTGACAGATGTCCTGTGGTGGTCAGCTCTGGTGAAGGCCTCCCATTTCTTCTGGAAGATGATGGTGCTGGTGGTAACTGAGGGAGACTACCTTTCACTCTCTGAGATTGGGGATGCCAGCTTTAAGGAGCAACGGTGCAGTATCAGTATTAGGCTGTGTGATTGAGCTGGTAATCCAGCACTATTTGGGCACACCCCAATGGTAAACTCATCTCCTTGTTCCACATGCTATGGTCCTGGGCTGACATTTTGCCATGACTTATGATGGCCTAGGTTGTGGCCTTGAATTTTAGCTGCTTTTGTGTCAGAGAGGCTCCCTGGAATCAGGGAGAGTCCTGAGATGACATTCAAGGGCAGGAATAAGGTTTGTGTAACACCTAAATGAACTGTGTTTCTGAGGGGGGTCAGCACTTGAACCAGTTCTTATGTTGCATTGCCAAATGGAGTCCCAGCTGACCATCCAGCTTTATCTCAGCTTTCCATTTGTGCTTTGTTTTAGTTTTAACATGATTAGCACTAGAGAAACCTATCAGAAACCTATTCAAAAACTCAAGTGTACCACTTAGTGTTTTAACAGATAAAACTGAAAGGCCCATGCCTGTCTTCCTGACCATAATCAGCACTCAATAAAGACACAATCTTTAGCCTGTAATTTTTTAGATCCGCTAATTGCTAATATAAATGGTTTCTTCTACTTCACACGAGTAGGGAACATTTCTATTTTTCAAATTCTCTTCCATAACGTGATGTTTATGTTTGGCTGTTACCCCTACTTTTTGCTGGGAGGATTTCTTTTCAGTGTGGCAGAAGCTTCTTATCACTGTTGCTCACTTCTCTCAGCACATGACCACTTGATATCTTTGCACCCTAGTCCAAGTCTGCTGTGAGACTATCATTTTGATACTTGATTTCTCTTTGATCTCCAGGGCTGTTGTCACTGGGTCCTAGAGAGCCTATGGTCTGTTCCTGGAAGGCTCTTCACAATCATCCTGAAGGATGCTTTTAAACTGACACTCAAGATTGTTCCACACTAGCTCATTTCTAAGATCCATTTTTTTTTTTCCTTTTCACGTTTCATCATTTTCCAATTTCAAAACTCCAGATGGGTCTGAAAAATTATAAACACATTCAATGTATGGTTTCTTTCTTCTTTTCCTGTAAGCTGGCATGTTAATAATGACTAACAGTGAATGGCATCTCAAGACAACTTTGGTTCCTGACCTAGGTAGAAAATGTGATTTCTGCTGTCCAGCTGATGAAACTGACCAGTCATTGAATTAGTTTGGCAATTCCCAGAGTATTGGGAAGAAAAGACTGTTGGGTGGTGTCAATAGGTGGGTTTTTGTAAAGGGCGAATCAATTTGGGTGGTTTTTCGCTCTGCAAAGTTTCTCAACATGTGCATCATTGTATCAAAGACTCTGAAAAGTACTACACTAAACCATATCAGGGAGAAGGCAATGGCATCCCATTCCAGCACTCTTGCCTGGAAAATCCCGTGGACGAAGGAGCCTGGTAGGCTGCAGTCCATGGGGTCGCTAGGAGTTGGACACGACTGAGCGACTTCCCTTTCAGTTTTCACTTTCCACTTTCAGGCATTGGAGAAGGAAATGGCAACCCACTCCAGTGTTCTTGCCTGGAGAATCCAGAGGACGGAGGAGCCTGGTGGGCTGCTGTCTCTGGGGTCACCCAGAGTCGGACACGACAGAAGTGACTTAGCAGCAGCAGCAAATCATATCAACATCAGAGAACTTGGTTTTATTTATCCAATGAGACTTTTCCAGAGCATTTTTGAGGCTATGAGTATATCTTCCAGGACTCCTTTACTGCATCAGCACATCCCAGCAGTTCTAAAGTATCGTTTAACACTGCCTGTAGGTGGGTGGTTTCACCTGGTCTATCCCTAAAATATAAAGGCATCAATAAATTATGGATATTAATTGGTGCATGAACTCTACAGATGATTCCTGTTTATTTCAGAGTAGAGAGAAGCTATTTTAGCTGTGGTGGCTGAAGAAGCTTCTATGGAGGGTCTTAACTGTGAAGCTGCTGGAAATGAAGGGTAGCACTGTTATGAAGAGGAGAAGGAGCATTTTAGGTTGGTGGTGTCAGGGAGTAGGGGGGTGAAATTGTACTTGTGCCTGCATGTAAATAGTTTTCAGAGCACATAAGAACTCTTTAAGGGCTGTGCCTAGCCCAGAGTGAGACCACCGGAACCTGTGGCGGAGGTCAAAGAATCTGTCAAGTTCTTTCTTGATTCTGTAAGTTCACTGAGGTAGCAGATGAGTTCTTGTGACCACAGGTGAGCTTGTTGTGGGTAAAGCAGAAGGGTCTAGCACTCATATTGAAAGCAAGTGGAGGTTCATAGGACAGAAAGGGAGAAAGTGTTCCTAGGCTTTCTGAGAATGGTGGTTCAAGATGCAGAGGGATTAATTCAAATATAAATCCAACTGAAGAGGGAATCTTGACTGGAGCTTCAAAAATAACCAAGAAGAAAGAGCTCTTACAACTCAGCAAGAAGGCAAATGTTGTTTACTCACTATGTCTGACTCTCTTGCGACTCCATGGACTGTAGCCCACTAGGTTCCTTTGTCCGTGGGATTTCCCAGGCAAGAATACTGGAGTGGGTTGCCATTTCCTCTTCCGGGGGATCTTCCTGATCCAGGGATTGAACATGCGTCTCCTGCATTGGCAGGCAGATTCTTTACCAGTGAGCCATCAGCGAAGCGGGAAAGGCAAATAACCCAATTTAGAAAGGGACAAAGGATTTAAATATTCTTTCTTTTCCCCTCAGGTACGATATCAAATGGCCAATAAGGAGAGGAAAAGATGTTCAACATTATTAGCCATTGGAGGAATACAAATTGAAACCTCAGTGAGGTACCACTTCAACCCATTGGGATGGCTATGATCAAAAAGATATATAATAACGAGTATTGGTTAAGGATATGGAGAAATCAGAACCCTCCCACATTACATTGTTGATGGGAATGGAAAATAGTGCAACTGCTTTGGAAAATGGGCAGTTCCTCAAAATGTTAAACATCAGGGTATCTCATGGCCAATTCTCCTCGGTATAGTCCCAAGAGAATAGAAAACATGTTCATGCAGACATTTATACACAAATGTTCATGACAGCAATATTCATAATAGCCCCAGAGTGGAAACAAACCAGAGGTCCACCAACTGATAAATGAATAAGCAAAATCCAAATGATGGCATACTATTCATCTATAAACAGAATGAGAATGAAATTTGATTTATGCTTCAACACAGATGAACCTTGAAAGCATACTATATGAAAAAAGACACGAAAGGCCACATATTGTTTGATTTCATTATTAAATGTCCAGAAGAGGCAAATCCAAAGTGATAAAGTTACATTAATGGCTGCCAGGGGCTGGGAGTGGCTGTTGATGGGCATGGAATTTTCTTTTGGGAGTAATGAAAATATTCTGGGATGGTTGGACAATTTTGAATATGTTGAAACTACTGAATTGTGTACTTTAAAAGGATAAATTTTGCAGTGTGTAAATATCTCAAGAGAAAAAAAAGCAAGAATGCCACTGTGGGTAAAATAAAAGAATAATAAGAAAAAGGTGGTGGGAGAGATGCAGGAATAGGCTATCTGTTTCAGGCCAGGTTTTCTGCTCTTGGAAAAAATAAGAGGTACCTAGATAATTCCTCTTCTCTTTGTTTGTCTTTGAATCTTCTGGGATTTTCTGTTATTCTTTCATCCCAGAGTCCTTCCTCTGAATTAAAAGGTTGCACTCCAAGTTGTTCCTGAGTCAGTGGGATGGTTTCCATGGCTAATTCCCTGTGATCTTAGATAGGGGCGTGTTTGTGGCGACAAAGAAGACTAAGTCCATGTTTAGGCTTTTTTTGCGGTGATCCACTGGAGAACAATGGGCAGGTCCAACCGGGCAGCTTATGTTTATCTTCTCCCTTAAGATTGGACTGTGATAAATGTTTTAGCATCATCTTCTAAGTGGTTGTGGAACTGTGTCAAGACTACCCTTTAAAAAAAAACTATGTATTAAACAGTGTTCACATGGCACTTAGCACTGTAACTAAAAAGGGGGTCCAGTTACTTGCTGCTCAAAAGCCAGTAAAGAGGCAAGGTTGGTAGAAAGGAAAGTTTGCCTCATGTTGGATGCTGGCAACCTGGAGTGGGCTGAGGCAGTAGCAAGGAGGGAGGCCAGATGCCTGAACCAGTGGGCTAGAGCTTTTATAGGCTGAGGGAGGGGGCTACATGAAGGAACTGCACAGTCAGCTCCAACAGTCATGTTGAAATTGTCATCGGTGGTCTGACCAGCATCATCTTGATTGTTTAAAGTACAGTTAATCTTTAGTTACAGGGTCTGTTTCCATTTCTGGAGGCCAGTTCTCTGAATTGTGGCAGTTCGTGTATGGATGTGAGAGTTGGACTATCAAGAAAGCTGAGCGCCGAAGAATTGATGCTTTTTGACTGTGGTGCTGGAGAAGACTCTTGAGAGTCCCTTGGACTGCAAGGAGATCCAACCAGTCCATTCTAAAGGAGATCAGGACTGATGGTGAAGCTGAAACTCCAATACTTTGGCCACCTGATGTGAAGAGCTGACTCATTTGAAAAGACCCTGATGCCGGGAAAGATTGAGGGCAGGAGGAGGAGGAGATGACAGACGATGAGATGGTTGGATGGCATCACCGACTCAATGGATATGAGTTTGGGTGAACTCCAGGAGTTGGTGATGGACAGAGAGGCCTGGCGTGCTGTGGTCCGTGGGGTGGCAAAAACTAACCGGACATGACTGAGCAACAGAACTGAACTGATATCATGGCTACAGTCTGATCATCATGTACCTAACTCTCCACCTGGTGGGAGTTTCAGTATCTATATGACAGCTCACAGGATATGGCTCAGAATATTGCCTATAGCTGTTGAGAAGGAACTAAAGGTCCTTGACTAGCTTAATGACTATTATTATTTGCTCTCCTTTGACTGTTTTCCTTTGTTTCTGTGTGTTCTCACTGCTCTGATGAAGCTTATTCTTTGGCTAAAGTTTTTCCACAGACAGACAGTAGGCAGAGGACAAGAACCATAGGGTCCTGCTCCATTTCAGCACCACACAAGCGCCAGGGTATTTGGGTCCAAGAGTTGTGATGCAGCAGAACACTGTCCCCTCTGACAGAGACTGTTTCTCACCTCTTTAACCGAGTGTGGTGTAGCTTACCTGCACTTCTCCAGCTCATAGACAAGGAGCACCTGGGGACCTTGTTAAGACGCTGATTCTGATTCAGTAGGGGTTGGGGTCAGGGATTCTGCACTTTGAACAAACTCCCACTGATGCGGGTGCTGCCAGTCCATGGACCACTGTGAGTCGAAGCTGAATCAGCATGAAGATGGCATTGGAGTGGGACAGAGCTGAATGTGAAGTGTGGCTCCACCATTAATTTGCCGTGGGAACTTGGGCAAGGTAATTAACATCTGCGCCACAGCTTTCTTACCTGTAAGATCAGAGCGAGACCTAGCTCATAGAAACGTCACTGATATGCAGCTAGCCTGTTAAATGTTCATTGACTTCTCCTTCACACAAGGGCTAAGGTACCCATGATTGGGACTAAGGAAAAATTATATGCAAGAAAGCCAAGAGCTTCCAAGACCAGCACACCAGGCAACCTTAGCAGCAGCTGAGCGGCCCAGGGTGCCCGAGGAGGTTTTCGATTTGTGTGGGTGAGGGCGGGGTGGTGGAGAGAGGCTGTAGAGGAATGGGGTATGAATCTAGTCCTCAGAACAATGTTAAATTGCTTACCAAGTTTATCAGATTCCCATGGCTTGGTAAAGTCAGTGTGTCAGTCTCAGTTGAGTCTGGCTGACGTTCAGTCAACGGTTGGGTCTTGACTCTGCGTTCATAGAATTGGCGTTTTGTTTAGTTTTGACTAGAAGGGCACTCCCAAGAGGCTCAGGGGTGGTCAGTTTTCTTGGTGTGGTTGTCTCGGCCCATCGTTCCCTCATCTCACTCACTGATGTTCGTCGTTCACGTAGATGGGAGGAAATGAAGGGACCTAAAGTGCACACCCCTGTTGAGGTTCATTCACAGTAGGAATGAACATTTCGGGGATCAGGTTGAAAATATTTGCTCTGTTGTTACCTTTAGAAATTCTGGGCATTTCATTAGTTTATCTTCTGTGAATCTCTTAAACTCTGGGAAGGTTCAGTTGAATTAGGTGAATGGGGAAAAACCGAAGAGGAAGGATTGAGAGCTAAGTCCTGGCCCCAGCTGTAATTCTCCCATCCCGAGCCTCAGTCTCCCCTGCTGCTCTTTGGGACCAATCCTTCCTGGCTAGCCTACCTCGTGGGCTTGGGTTGGAGGCTCAGATGAACAGCACCTGGAGGAGGGCATTTGTGCTCTAAGACGACGGGCCTCTGTAAAATGATGTCCATCATTCAGCAGCGCTGGCTTGGGTAACGGCCTCCCCTCGGGGTTATATAAGGTGAGCCATGGCCTGTTAACTTTTGTTCTGTGTCTGTCTCCTTTGTCATCATCCCAATGGGGAGGAAATAAGAGCATGTGTTTACCTTTGAGTTAAGTTGACGGCTCCTTTTCACTTTCCTCTGGGGAAGAAATTACACGCAAATAGTTTGTAAGATTTGAACAAAACCACAAGTGCAGTGACTCAAACTAGTTTCCAGGCTTCACAGCCTGAAATTCACTGCTTTGCTAAGGATGATAATTTTGCCCAATTTCACCTTGTTTGGCTGTTTTGTGGATTGGCAGGTGTGGGTCTTTAATGTCTGATGGCTCTGAAGGAAAGGGCCATTTTGTTAAAGAGCCAGGGCTGAGAGTTTAAACTGGTCCTGCCCCAACATCAAGCAATCAAAGATAAGGTATTCAGGTTGAAGCTGAATACTTAGGCTTCATAGGCACGACTCTGTCCTTCCCAAAGGCAGAAGTGGAAATGATCTGATTTCTGAGGCCAGTGAATACGTGTTTCACTCTAGTCACCTTTCATAACTACTGTTGGTCAGAGAGGGTAGATATGAGCAAGCTGGTCTTTGTTTTTAAACTTCCTAGGAATATATTGCCAGATATAGTCTAAGGTGACAGCTAGCAGTATTTAGTGGTTGAGAAGTTAATATTAAATTCTTGAAGAATTTAATCTATCCTATCATTAAGTAGCAGTGAGGAGCTAGGCATAGAGAGCTGGGTGTTCCTGAAGTAAGTCCTTTTAAAATTAAATTCTTATGCAACCGTAACAGTAGTTTAAAAAGTAAGTTGAGGGTAGAAATTTGGTGCTTATATATAGAGCTCAATGCTAAGAAAGTGGACATTTCTCCCAGTGTCATCCACTGGAAAATGAGACTTTTTCCTTTTAATTAGATCCTTTTCTGACCTTGCCAACCAAACACCCCCTGGTCTATCTGGTTAATTTTTTAAAAAATGAAACATGGAATGCTGAACTCAGACACCTTATTTATGAACAGCCTTGCTTTCAAACCTCCTTAGACTGTGAACTCCTCCAGGGGCCAGGATCTTCATTGCTTTATCTCCGAGGCTTCGTGTGTCTGGCATGTAGGAGAGAATCAATAAAAATCGGTTGAGCTGGTCAGCTGTTTTCTTCTGGGATTCCCCCTTCCTGTCTAGCGTATTAATTTTCCTGACCATATCATATTTGATTAGCATTTCCCTAGAGGTTCTTATGTGCTACCATGGTACATGGTTGTATGCACTTAAGATACTGATTGCTTTCATCCTCCCAGCAGCTCTCAGAGGTAGGTACTATTAGTTATCCTTATTTGACAGTTGAATAAACTGAGGCCAAGAAAGGTCATGTTGATACCAGCCAGGGTTCTTGGTCTTCCTTAATCAATAGAAATTGATCAGAGGCCAGACAGGAAATTGAGGCAAGGCTTTACTGGGGCCCCTGCTGAACAGAAGGGATTGAAAAGAAGTAAACAGTTCCCTTGCCTGCTCCCTGAGCTGGGGTGAGCTAGCTGGTTCTTATATGCGGTAAGGGTAGGGGTGTGTCCAGGGGTTGGGCTGGAGGAGTGACTTAGGTGGTTTGCCCATCCTTTTGGTGGTGCTGAGTGCAAGGGGCATATGCACTACCCTGCTTTTGCCTGACACTCTACTTTTGCTCCTTACACCTTATTTTTGCTCCTAGCTCTTCAGAAGTGGCAGTTGGATTTTTTTTTTTTTTGTATCTTGTCCATAAATTTGCCCCTACTGAGCATGCAAGCGATAATACTTTTCGTCTCTTCAAGTTTCTCTATTTTGTTGTTTGCGGAGACGTTTGTCCAGGTGCATGAACTGCAGCAAAGTGTCCCAGGTCCCAGCCCATCTCGATGTGATTTGTGTAAGATCTGAAGCTGCTGTGTAGAGAGCTGGAAGTGAACCAGACAAGCGACTAAGCTTCAGGAGATGCCCCTCTCCTCGCTACTCAGTGCTCCAAGTTACCTTTCTTTCCTGTCCAATGGCTTTCCTGAGCACTGCAGAGAAATGAGGGCAGACACACCCTCTTTCCATCTCCCCTTCTCTCCCACCTCCTTTGTCCTCTGCCCTTTCCTGCCCACTCCCGAGTTCCAGGAAAACGTGACCCTGAGTTTGGAAAATAGAATAGCAGTTGCAGCACCATGGCCTACCGTATGGGCCCAGCCCTGGGGGAGGCCATTCACACAGAGGTTGTCGGAGTGAACCCCCTTTACCTGAGACCTCCAGTCTTGGGCCTCCCACTCCTTTACGTGCACGTGAATCACCTGTTAAGGCACAAATTGTGATTTGCTGGGACCGAGGTGGGGCCTGGAATTTTCTCACAGGCTTCTAGGAGTGTTGATGCTGCTGGTCCTTGGCCCAAGGCTCTAAAGGAGCCCTGAGTCTGGGAGAGGCCACGCCTGCTATTCCAAGCACTGTCCTGCCTGCTGCCACTGTGCTGTGCTCAGTCCTGCCCAACCCTTGTGACCCGTGGACTGTAGCTCACTAGGCTTCTCTGACCACGGGATTCTCCAGACAAGAACGCTGGAGTGGGCCGCCATTTCCTTCTCCAGTCTTGCTTGAAACAAGCCTGATTCCTAACCTGGGACTCGGAGGAGACCAAAGACATATACAGAGAGACCCACGAAAACTGTAAGTCTCGTGGAAGGCGGAAGCTTAAGACAGAATGAGAGCGTAACTGGGAGTGAAGATTTGATGCTTCCAGAGGGAAGCGTGTGTATCATTTCTAAACGTAACCTGAAAAGTGTCTCTTATAAAGAAAGCTTATTATGGAGCGACTCTAGGGATCCAGCAGTGAGAAGAGTACAGTAATTCCTGTTTGAGTTGATATGAAAATTCACAAAGAACCTATGCTGCTGGCCCCTAAAACTCTGCAGAGTAACCCTCCCCCGCAGCTCCTCAAAGTCGCCCTGAGTCTCCCCAGGTTCTCCCTGCTTTCTAACTGCGTCTGCTATGGTATGCGCCACAGTCCTGGGAACCAATGTTGGGATACCACTCCTGTGAATGCACATTGCTCTCATTATATCTCACTGGAGTCTCATAATTTCCCAGCTGTTTTTATCAATGAGTCGTGAGACCCAGGGAATCAGAACCACAGGCTCACAAGCAGAGCTGGGAGCAGGCGCGATGAGGGAGCGTGGCCTGATATCTCTTGTTATCTGACCTGACTGCTTAGATAAATTTATACCACAAGATAACTAAATCAGTCCACCCTCTTTGGTTTTGCATAGGAGGAGGCTTCCAGGTGGGTTTGCTTTTGAAAGAAAATGGTTTAAGTTTAACTTACAGAAAGAAGCCCAGATTCCATGGGTGTGGTGTGAAGGTGAAGGTGAAGTCACTCAGTTGTGTCCAGCTCTTTGCGAGCCCATGGACTGAAGCCCACCAGGCTCCTCAGTCCATGGAATTTTCCAGGCAAGAGTACTGGAGTGGATTGCCATTTCCTTCTCCAGAGGATCTTCCCAAACCAGGGATCGAACCCAGGTCTCCGCACTGCAGGCAGACACTTTAACCTCTGAGCCACCAGGGAAGCCCTTGGGTGTGGTGTAGAATTTCTATTCTACAAACACACCCATTTATTCTTAACAAAGATCGAGAAAGGAAGAGCCACCAGCACCGTGGAAACTCTCCTTAGGCCTGCCTCCTCATGTAACTTCCTTCTCCATGGTGGTACTGTCCTGACTTTTTAGATCACCTCTGCCTATTTTGGGGTTTCATGTAAATGCATTCATCTTTTTGTATTCTTTTATGCCTAACTTCTTTCCCTCAACATTGTAAGATTCATCCATATTGTGCAGGCAGCAATAGCTGGATTATTTTCCACTGTATTGACAAACATACCACAACTACTGATTATGGACATTTGAGTTGTTTCCTATTCTTGACTATTATAAATAATTATGAATAATGCTGCTGTGAATATTTATATATGTATATATATTTTTTAAGATTTTTTTCTAACATGGACCATTTTTAAAGTCTTTATTGAATTTTTCATAATATTATTTCTGTATAATGTTTTGTTTTTTTGGCCAGGAGGCATGTGGGGTCTTAGCTCCCCAACTAGGGATTGAACCTACACCCCTTGTGTTGGAAGGCAAAGGCAAAGTCTTAACCACTGAACCACCAGGGAAATCCCCATGTGTATATGTTTTTGATGATGCGCTGCTGCTGCTGCTAAGTCGCTTCAGTTGTGTCTGACTCTGTGCAACCCCATAGATGGCAGCCCACCAGGCTCCCACATCCCTGGGATTCTCCAGGCAAGAACACTGGAGTGGGGTGCCATTTCCTTCTCCAATGTGTGAAAGTGAAAAGTGAAAGTGAAGTCGCTCAGTCGTGTCCAACTCTTAGCGACCCCATGGACTGCAGCCCACCAGGCTCCTCCGTCCATGGGGTTTTCCAGGCAAGAGTGCTGGAGTGGGGTGCCATTGCCTTCTCCTGGTGATGCTCATATGTATGCATTTCTAGCATTTGTTTATGTGGGTGTATATGTAATTCCTGGGTCATTTGTGAAAATATGTTTTCCTTTAGTTCTGATCTCTTGCCTGTTTTTCAATTGTGTTGTTTATCTATGAACAATCCTTGAAATCTATACTGATGGAAATTACCTGTCAATGAGTTCAGATTATTAGGTTCTCAGACATAATTTCTGGAGATCCCCTCCATATTTGAACAGGCACTTCACAGAAGAGGATATCCAAATGCCAAATACATAGGCAAAGACACTAAGCTTCCTACAGTGATGAGAGAACTGCAAATTAAAACCATGAGAGACCTCTATACAACATCAGAAGAGCTAAGAATAATATGACTTATCAAACTAAGTATTGGCAAGAATGTGGAGCAATGGAACTCTCACACCAGATGGAACTATAAATTGGAAAGGCCATATTGGGAAACTGGCTGTATCTACTAAAGCCACACAACTGATGCAGCCAGAACACTGTGCTGATGGCGAAGCTCTGGTTTCCACATGATCAGGTTGTAGGCTCTAGGATCTGGGTGGGTCCTCTGCCTGGTGGGGGTTGGGAAGGGAAGGGAGAACTCAAGTCAGGCTTCAGGGCATCTGTGTTTCCAAACATGATTCCTGGGGCCCCGTTGTTCAGAGGAGCAGCTGAGGGCCTTCCGGTGTCCTACCCAGATGGATAGTCTGACGTGTAGGCTTTATTCTGTTCTTACCCCCTCGTTGCTGGCAAGAAGCCACACAGGAAATCCTCTAAGATATGTTCATGGATGATGTCACTGTGGGAAACCTTATTCTATGTAGGAAATCTTTCTCCAAATGAGCACTTAGAGACCATCTGACCAGAAGAGGCAGAATGTTGATGAATGCTTTAATGGTATTCACTCATTCTTGATCTTAAAATTCACCCATTAGTTTTATCTGAACTAGAGTGGGTTAATGGCTTTGGTGTGTAATAGAGACCTTCAGAAATGATTCCTGAAAAGAGTGCCCGGGGGAGGATTGCTTTCCGATAGACCCCGGGGCACCCAGCCAGCCCTGAGATGTGAAGGGCCTGGAAGAGATATGAAATATGCTTACCCATCCCAGAAGCTTATTCTTGTCCTTCTTGGCTTATGGACCCCAACAAGCCATCCCTTGTTCCACTGAGCTTGTGAATGTTGTCTAAAAGTTGATTATATTGAACATAGAAGCTGCAACCTGTTTTCTTGTCTCAGAGCGGTAGCAAAGAAGTCTCTGGACTTCTCTTGAGACTGCACAGTAGAATGGATTTCTCTGTTTGGTTTCTTTATTTTTAGCACCTTAGATCCTGCACAGCCTTGGTTTTCAGGGCAAAGCCCTGGGCTGTGGGTAATCTGATAACCAAAACCATTTCCTAAACAAATTAGAATTTGCTTTTATTCATAGTCATCCAGATTTCCCTGGATAAAATGAGATGTCTTACACTGTTGTTACAGTGTTACTCTTATACTGTTGGTGGGAATGCAAACTAGTAGAGCCACTATGGAGAACAGTGTGGAGATTCCTTAAAAAACTGGAAATAGAACTGCCTTATGACCCAGCAATCCCTTTGCTGGGCATACACACCGAGGAAACCAGAATTGAAAGAGACACGTGTACCCCAGTGTTCATCGCAGCACTGTTTATAATAGCCAGGACATGGAAGCAACCTAGATGTCCATCAGCAGATGAATGGATAAGAAAGCTGTGGTACATATACACAATGGAGTATTACTCAGCCATTAAAAAGAATACATTTGAATCAATTCTAATGAGGTGGATGAAACTGGAGTCTATTATACAGAGTGAAGTAAGCCAGAAAGAAAAACACCAATACAGTATACTAATGCATATATATGGAATTTAGAAAGATGGTAATGATAACTCTGTGTGTGAGATAGCAAAAGAGACACAGATGTATAGAATAGTCTTTTGGACTCTGTGGGAGAGGGAGAGGGTGGGATGATTTGGGAGAATGGCATTGAAACATGTATACTATCATGTAAGAAACGAATCGCCAGTCCAGGTTCGATGCAGGATACTGGATGCTTGGGGCTGGTGCACTGGGATGACCCAGAGGGAGGGTATGGGGAGGGAGGTGGGAGTGGGGTTCAGGGTGGGGAACACGTGTATACCTGTGGCAGATTTATGTTGATGTATGACAAAACCAATACAATATTTTAAAGTAACTAACCTCCAATTAAAGTAAATAAATTTATATTAAAAATAAATAAATACAATGAGGCGTCTGAGAAAGAAATGTGAGGATATTTTAGTGGAAACTTGCCCTGGTAAGATACTCATTTTTCTATCACATTTAACTCCTATACCCCAGTGTTCATCGCAGCACTGTTTATAATAGCCAGGACATGGAAGCAACCTAGATGTCCATCAGCAGATGAATGGATAAGAAAGCTGTGGTACATATACACAATGGAGTATTACTCAGCCATTAAAAAGAATACATTTGAATCAATTCTAATGAGGTGGATGAAACTGGAGTCTATTATACAGAGTGAAGTAAGCCAGAAAGAAAAACACCAATACAGTATACTAATGCATATATATGGAATTTAGAAAGATGGTAATGATAACTCTGTGTGTGAGATAGCAAAAGAGACACAGATGTATAGAATAGTCTTTTGGACTCTGTGGGAGAGGGAGAGGGTGGGATGATTTGGGAGAATGGCATTGAAACATGTATACTATCATGTAAGAAACGAATCGCCAGTCCAGGTTCGATGCAGGATACTGGATGCTTGGGGCTGGTGCACTGGGATGACCCAGAGGGAGGGTATGGGGAGGGAGGTGGGAGGTGGGTTCAGGGTGGGGAACACGTGTATACCTGTGGCAGATTTATGTTGATGTATGACAAAACCAATACAATATTTTAAAGTAACTAACCTCCAATTAAAGTAAATAAATTTATATTAAAAATAAATAAATACAATGAGGCGTCTGAGAAAGAAATGTGAGGATATTTTAGTGGAAACTTGCCCTGGTAAGATACTCATTTTTCTATCACATTTAACTCCTGTAGAATATTCTAGAGCAGGTGTGAAGAGCCAGGTGTTGCTGCCGTCCCTCAGTGACTGAATACCTGAGGCAGCCTCTTAACCTCTTTCTCCAGCAGATTATGTGACCCTGTGCACGCGTGCAGGTTGAACACCTCAGATTCTGGACTTGGCTGAGGGGCATCTGAACTTATTATTTGCCTCCTGCCAAGAGAAAGGAACTTACAAGCAGTGCTTTGTGTTTTGAATTTACAGTGCGCTGAGTAAACACAAGTTATACATTGTGATGGGAGGAGTAAAAGGTTCGCCACGTCTTTTGTTTTCTGAGTGGGTGTAACTAAATGACTAGTTCCTGGATGTGTTCCTAGGATGTAGGTCACAGTCTCCGGCAGAGCCACAGGGAACATTTCTCACCTGTGTTATCTTACGGTTGCAAGTGTCTAATGTTCTTTTTATCCTGAAATGTTTTCATCAAAGTTTTTCTGTTTTGATGTGTTTTAATAAGCCTCTTGATTTGGTAATAAGGAGCTCACTTTGGTAAACACCCGTGGCTTTTTTAATTCCCTTATATTAGAGATGAGGGCATTGAGGCCACATAGTTCTACCGTGAATCAGGAGTAAACCAAGGACTCTTAATTTCTGTCTTTTGTTCCTCAGTTTATTGTGATTTTCTAGAACTGTAAACTGTTTCTTAGTTGTGTTTCTTTGGCTTTATAGTAACCAAAGCTTTGAAATGGTCCAGTACAAAGAGAAAATCAAGCCACGACTTTGTCTTGTTCTAAAATTAATATGGTGATTTATAGCTCTATAAATAATATTATCAAATTTGACAGTATTATTTATATGTATGAGTAAATAGTTTTGAAGAGTACCTGTATTTTATGTCTGTCCACTTGGAGGAGATTGTATCTGTGTTGAAACGCACAGTCCTTTCTCTGTCATCTTTGTCTTTGTGAGGGATGAACCCTTGGACTCTCAATTTTTCACTCTGGGTTTGTGTAGGAAATCAGGATGTATCTAATTATCTTATAGGGTGTCAGAAAATTCTCAGTTGATTTAGATCCACTTCAATTAAAAATAAAAAGCACATCATATATCAACATGAGTTTTGTTTTTTCCTTTTAAAGAAGAGACTGGAGTCCCTGAATCAGGTAAGCAATTTCAGAGCATATGGGGATTACTGCTTTAAAGGTTCAGGACGAACGGATAAGAACTGACCGGGTCTGCCAGTCTTCATGTGCCCTGGTATATTGATGCTGTCTGTAACTGGTATCTGTGATCTCTCTATTTCCTTTAAAAGCTGTCTGTTTAACATCAGTTCTCTCTTCTCTCGCCCAACTCAGTGGGCATTTCTTCTTTTCTGTGCTGCCTTTAGAGCTGACCCTCTCCAGTTGAAGAACCTCTGATGCAACAGCATCTTAACTCAGTGTCTCAAAGAGTCATAATTAACTGGCAGATATTGGCTTCAAAAAAGAGCAAGACACTAGTACTTAGAATCCACAGGGCGTATGGAGTAAGAGTAAGTGTGCTAAGAGGAGAGTTGGAAAGCATGTTGAACCAGCCTCCCCTAGTGAGTTGACGAGTACCTTGGCTTCCTTTGCCCATTTGGCTGCCCCATGACATGGAAAAATAGACTGGTTCCAAATAGGAAAAGGAGTACATCAAGGCTGTATATTGTCACCCTGCTTATTTACCTTCTATGCAGAGTACATCATGAGAAACGCTGGGCTGGAAGAAGCACAAGCTGGAATCAAGATTGCTAGGAGAAATATCAATAACCTCAGATATGCAGATGACACCACCCTTATGGCAGAAAGTGAAGAGGAACTAAAAAGCCTCTTGATGAATGTGAAAGAGGAGAGTGAAAACGTTGGCTTAAAGCTCAACATTCAGAAAATGAAGATGATGGCATCTGGTCCCATCCCTTCATGGCAAATAGATGTGGAAACAGTGGAAACAGTGGCTGACTTTCTTTTTGGGGGCTCCAAAATCACTGCAGATGGTGACTGCAGCCATGAAATTAATAGATGCTTACTCCTTGAAAGGAAAGTTATGACCAACCTAGACAGCATATTAACAAGCAGAGACATTACTTTGCCAACAAAGGTCCATCTAGTCAAGGCTATGGTTGTTCCTGTGGTCATGTATGGATGTGAGTGTTGGACTGTGAAGAAGGCTGAGCGCCAAAGAATTGATGCTTTTGAACTGTGGTGTTGGAGAAGACTCTTGAGAGTCCCTTGGACTGCAAGGAGATCCAGCCAGTCTATCCTAACGGAGATCAGTCCTGGGTGTTATTGGAAGGACTGATGCTGAAGCTGAAACACCAATACTTTGGCCACCTGATGCAAAGAGCTAACTCATGTGAAAAGACCCTGATGCTGGGAAAGACTGAGGGCAGGAGTCAAAGGGGATGACAGAGGATGAGATGGCTGGATGGCATCACTGACTCAATGGACATGGGTTTGGGTGGACTCCAGGAGTTGGTGATGGACAGGGAGGCCTGGCATGCTGTGGTTCATGGGGTCACAAAGAGTTGGACGTGACTGAACTGAACTGTCCTCCTTTTCCCCCATCTGTGGGGTGGGGTGCTGCCTTGGGTGCTGAACTCAGACAGGCACAGAAGACTGATCTTTGTGCTGAGGCATGTTGAGCTTTGCTTCTCTATTGGCCACCTTCATCCTTTCCCCTCTTTCTCTCTCGGTTGTCATTTGATACTATTTTGAATGGCATGAAGTACCATGGTAGCATCATTCATTTCCATTCTTCTGTCCTTAAAGTGTCCTTCTCTTGCAGTGATTCTTCAGATTCCAGCCACCTCTTTGACATCTTCTGTGACCATTAAACTTGCACTCTGAGGCTGAGTTGGTCTTCTACTCCTCTGCCATATATAACTTAGTGTGTTCAAGTGTGATTATTTGCTTGCATGTATAGACTAAACATTTGAGGGATAGGACTGTGGCTTGTACATCTCGTATCTTTAGCATGTTGCCTGGTATATGATAGGTACCCAAAAGAGGATGGGTGGATGGGTGGATGGAGCACATTTGAAGAGAACTCTTGAAAAGGGAGAGAGAATACATTTTTAGGTGGGATACATGGGAGAAACTTCAGATGAGGACAAGAGAGTTGTGTATGCTACATAGCTACTGAAAAGATGTATCTATAGCAGAGGATAGAAATATGTGCTGTGGAGAATGAGCTGTGCCATTTATTTTTCAGAGTATAAACCAAGTAATTCGCAAGAGCTGATATTGCAGTCATTTGACTTTCCTTCTTGAAAGCTCTGGGATCTTTATTGAAAGATCCGGTTTCTTAGTGTAAAATGGTATCCTACAAGGTAGGTTCTATTATTAATGTGAGGATCAATTGAGACTTTCAAAAAGGACTTTCAAAGGGCTCAACACCCTGCCTTGTCTGTAGTGAGGGCTTGGTAGGGTAGATGGTACTCCTGCTGTTACCATTGGCCTTTGTGTGTGATAGAATTGAGGTGCCTGTTAGAAATGTTCTCCCACTCCCTGAATAAGAAGTTTAGATTCTTATTGTTACCACAAAATGTGTGTCCAGGTCTTAGAATTCACTGGAAATGGGATTATGTAATTTCTTTTCCTACTTATTTAGTACTTCTTTTTAGAAAGGAAAGCACCTATCAGTTTATTAGGAAAGCACTTGCTTCTAAAACAAATTTTTATGCAGGGCATTCATGGGATTCTTTCCAGTTGTCTAAAAAATACACATGTATATATCTATATTATGAGCAAAAATGCAATTCTGTTCTTTCCTGCAGTTCTGGAGAGCAGGGGGCATGCATGGCTGTTTCTATTTTGGTACAGACGCAAGGTGTGTGGTCTGGGCAGCTTGATTTTGGCTGATGAATGTCATTGTACGTTTCTGCCACCACAATTGGAGATACATTTAGAAATCAGTGGTAGGAGTTTCTAATAGTGCTTACACAATCATTCGTACATTCATTTCCTATTCTGCTTACTGCTGATTTTCTCACCTGTCTTTCAGTTCTGGATCCAACAATTATTACTATTTTTTCCCCTTAATATTCTTAGGAGCTAATACAGTTAGCAGTGATGAAGATTCTGCATGTGCCTCTGAACCACTTTTTCTAGAACATTTTACAACCTATCTGTTGCTGTTTGGGTATGTGGCCACTTTTACTTGTTGCCTAATATAGGTCAGTCCTGCTGTAGTGAATTTCTGAGCAAATGAGAAAAGGATATGAAGGCGCCATGTACACACATCAGGTGATATGGACCCCCCATCCTTTCTCTCTAATTCTCTCTCTCAGAATCCAAAATGCTCTTAAAACTCTTGTAACCCATTGGGTGCAAGACCTCCCTTGAGCAAGATTCTATTTATATTCTTCACTTATCTCCTTTAGTGTGTTATTTGTAAGTTTTAGTGTGGAAGTATTATTGTTCTTGAGTATGAGGTACTAACCCTCCACTCTTCAGACAACATAAAGTACATATTACATTTCTAAAATGCCAGAATTTTTGCTTTCCAAAATACTTTTAGCCCTATGGTTTTGGATAAGAGATGAGAACCTATAATATTTTTATCAGGGCTTCCCTGGTGGCTCAGACAGTAAAGAATCTGCCTGCAGTGCAAGAGACCCGGGTTCGATCCCTGGGTCAGGAAGATTCGCTGGAGAAGGGAATGGCAACCCACTCCAGTATTCTTACCTGGAGAGGAGTATTCTTGCATGGATAGAGGAGCCTGGCAGGCTATAGTCCATGGGCTTGCAAAGATTTCAACATGACTGAGCAACTAATACTTTCACTTTCTTTCATAATATTTTATCAGCTTTTTTTTTTTTTAGTTGACAACCTTCCCTTGATATTCTCCCATTGTCACTATCTTTATGTGATATGCAAATGAGGATCTTCCTTGCCTGTCATTCAAGCAACATTTACTGAGTTGCTATGGGTTGAACTCTGTGCTAAGAACGGGGAAGAGTAAAGTATTGGTTCTCTTTGCCCTGGAGAAGCTCAGTTGTTGTTCAGTTGCTAAGTCATGTCTAACTCTTTGTGACCCCTTGGACTGTAGCACACCAGGCTCCTCTGTCCTCCACTATCTCCCAGAGTTTGCTCAAATTTATGTCTGTTGAGTTGGTGATGCTTTCTAACTATCTCATCCTCTGTCTCTCCCTTCTTCTCCTGCTCCCAATCTTTCCCAGCATCAGGGTGTTTACTAGTGAGTTGGCTCTTTGCTTCAGATGGCCAAAGGATTGGAGCTTTAACTTTAGCATCAGTCCTTCCCATGAATATTCAGGGATTCTCCTTTGAATATTCGTTGGAAAGAGGAGCTCAGAGACTCATGATAATGTATAAAGTGCTATACTAGCCAGCTGTGAGTTCCTGGCTATGGTAGGATAATCACAGCCAGTAACTTCACCAAGATTGCAAAGATAAAGAAAAATGGAATAGAATGTGATCAGGGAGCAGTTATGTATTTTCTGTGGTCTTTGGGCTTCCCTCATAGCTCAGTTGATAAAGAATCTGCTTGCAATGCAAGAGACCCCATGTCAATTCCTGGGTCAGAATGATCCGGTGGAGAAGGGATAGGCTACCCACTCCAGTATTCTTCGGCTTCCCTGTGGCTCAGACGGTAAAGAATCTGCCTGCAATGCAGGAGACCTGGGTTCTATCTCTGGGTTGGGAAGATCCCCTGGAGAAGGGAAAGGCTACCCTCTCCAGTATTCTGGCCTGGAGAACTCCCTGGACTGTAGAGTCCATGAGGTCGCAAAGAGTTGGACACAACTGAGCGACTTTCACTCACTTGGAAAGTAAAGTCAGAGATGGGGCTGCAGAGGAGTCAGTTCTTGAAAAGCCTTATCTAGCAAACTAAACAGTTAAGAATTTACCTTTTGGATATAAAGATTCTTTAAACCTGAGAATGAATGATTGGATTTGCATTTTAGTTAGGGCCCCCCGACATTATCTTAAGGGACCCCCAAAGGAAGTTGTTGAAATATTCTGGGCAATAGTCTTATAATACATACATTGTGCAGTAGAGTTCTTTAGGGTTTGCAGAAGACTTTCTCCAGCCTTAATTTCTTTTGTAGTAGCCTTGGGAGATGTGTAGGTAATAACTAAGGAAATATTTCAAGAAGTGACTTTTGCCCAAGGACATATCCAGCAACTGACTATACTAGCTCTCCTAATTTTGTATTTGTTCCTGATTAAACATGATATTAAAATATTTTAATATACTGCCCAGTTACTGAGCATACTTAAAGGTAATCTGCCACCCACATATCTTTTATATTTGTACTTGATGAGACTGTCAGCTCCTTGAGGAGTTCCTGAATTAAATTTGATGTGCCTTTGGCACAAAGCTTACAATAGGCACCACCAAAAATTTGCTAAACCTTTCTCCTCCAGAGCAAACACAGTCCTGGAAAGAAGGAAAATTTGTGAAAATAGAGGGATTGTCATTTTACTTGTGTGTCCGGTCACATGTACTTATTAGGCAGTTTCTATATTGCAACACAGCACTGGGTGCTCTGGGGAAGGTGAATGCAGAACAGTTAGATTTAAACTACAAAACTGTCATGAATTAAGCCTATTCTGTCTTATTTAGATCTCACACAAAATTTCTTGGCTTTTTGTAGTACTTTTCCTTTTTAAAGGTTGCTGGGTCTTGAAATCAAAAGACTTCTTGCACAGACTGATTGGAACTATTAGGCTTACGCATTTGCTTTGCAGTAATTAGGTATAACATGGCACATTTCCAAATGGTTATTTTTGAAACAAGGAAACAAACAAAATCATTACATAAGCATATTTTATTATAAAGGACTTTAAATTGTCAACTGTGAATTAACCCTACTGAGTTACCAGTGAGATTAATGATCTAATCTTTTTCTTAACATACCTTGTACACACCGCTATTTATGCTAGCAGTATTTCCTAGGCTGTCTAGGAGTTACAGAAATGGTCAAGGTCTAAATTAGTGAAAGTGAAAATCGCTCAGTCGTGTCTGACTCTTTGTGACCCCATGGCCTATACAGTCTATGGAATTCTCTAGGCCAGAATACTGGAGTGGGTAGCCTTTTCCAACCTGGGGATGGAACCCAGGTCTCCTGCATTGCAGATGGATTCTTTACCAGCTGAGCCACAAGGGAAGCCCAAATTAGTCTTGGAGTCCATATCAATTTTAAAGTATTTATTGAGTTGATTCAGTTCTGATTTCTTTTACCACCTTTGTATCAGAAAAGCTTTGGGGACCCCAGAAGAAATTGTTGAAGTTATTCAGATCCAGGGACTAGACTTGGGGAAAGAAAAATTAGGAAACTGATCCCTGTGGGTTCAAATCCAGTCTTGATCTTACTAATTATAACTTTGGTCACATGTCTGAACCTCTTATCTAAAAACTGAGGCTTATGATAAGTTTTTCAAAGATTCTAAGACATACATTTTTATCTGAAAACAAAATGTGTTTTACAGTGCATTATAGATTATGGTTTAATTTGTGGCATTTTTGTTTAATATTGGGTTTCCCTGGTGGCTCGGCTGGTAAAGAATCTGCCTGCAGTGTGGGAGACCTGGGTTTGATCCCTGGGTTGGAAAGAGTCCCTGGCAGAGGGAACAGCTACTCACTCCAGTATGCTGGCCTAGAGAATTCCATGGACTGTATAGTCCATGGAGTTGCAAAGAGTTGGACACGACTGATAGTGATGTGTGAAATGATGATGCATCTCATAGTCAGTGATTTCTTATATTTGATGAAATATGGTAATAGTTTGCCTTAGCCACCTCTTGTTGTCAGGTTGACTCAAATATGTTTGCTAGAAAAATACAGCTGTGCCAACACATAAGCAAACAAAAGCACTATCCAAGTTCCCTGGACAGCCTTTCCCCCCTTTTGTTCTTTAAGATTTATTGATTAATATTTATTTTTGGATGTGCTGGGTCTTCATTGCTGCACAGGTTTTCTCTAGTTTCATTGCCCAGGTCTTCTCTTCCTTGTGGTACACGGGTTCCTCAGTGCAGCAGCTTCTCTTGCTGCAGCTCCCAGGCTCTAGGTGTGCAGACTTTAGTGGCTGTGGTGCATGGACTTCGGTGCTCCTCAGCATGTGGGATCTTCTTGGACCAGGGATTGAACCCGTGTCCCTTGCATTGGTGGGTGGATTCTTAACCACTGGACCACTAGTGAAGTCCCTGTTTTTGATATTTCTGATGATACTTTATTTCTGTTTTAAAAATAAATTGGAAAGAAAAAATGAAAATTTAGATGAATTAAAGATATCAAATGTCTTTCTTAAATATTTGAAATAACAGAAGAATTTCGGTTGACTTACAGTTCAGCTCCCTGAAAGACTATTTTTTCTTTCAAACATTACTTCAGTCATAGTGGTCTTGCCTCCCTTTCCTTTCTCCTCCGACCCCCACCCCAAATAAGAACTCTGAGTAGGTCAATCTTGGATGGGAGGGGAGTAGGGGCTGAGAAGAGTATTAATTTCATTTTGGGCAAATTGAATTTGAGATGAGTTTGAGGCTTCCAAGTGAAGATGTTGAGTGGGCAGTTGAATTTGTGAGTCAGAGATAAAAATGTGGTATTTGGGGTATAGAGATGGTAGATGAAGGCCTGAGCTTGGATAAGATCACCTAGGAAACGGGAAAGACGAATTGGAACTGGAGGTTGACAAGCCACCTTCAGCCAGCAAACCTGTTTTATTTGGCCTATGCAGTGTTTTTAAAATATTTGAACAAGTTGCTGTAGCTTGTTTATGGTTTTTTGGCTGCCCCAAATATACTTTCTCTTTTGATGGCAGCACCCTAATTTCCTTTTAAGAAATTCCTTGTCCTCCAACCTCAGACCTTAGCCTTATATAAGGCTCTTCCCCTGACTCCAAATAAACTATATGACTCAGGGCTGGCTGGTCATTCCTAAATCGTCTAGCCATGTGATTGGTTCAAGAATGGTTTTGTAATCCAAGCTGGCCCAATCCGAGGAGATTTTGAGACTGAGGGATGGGTGTGTGTTTGTGTGAGGGGGTGGGGGGTGGGTAGGGGAAGCTCCAGAAGAGAATCTTTCTTGTTTTCTGCTTAAACCTGGCAAGATGTGGTCTGGAGATCTAGCAGTGCTCTTGCTGCCATAGGGTAGATCTCATCTGAGAATTAGGGACATGCGAAATTCAGATAGAGAAACTGGTTCTGATCATGTTGATTAAACCCAGTGGCCAGCTGTACCTCTAGGCTTTGCAGTTTAATGAGCCAGTGCATCTGCCTTCAGTGTAACCCAGGATTTCTTTTATTTGCACCAGAAAGAAATCTTTATTGCCAAGATTTAAAAATTGTGAATTTTCATTTGTAGATCAGGATTTTGGCTTGAACTAAGTAATTGTTGTAGAAGGAGTGTCTGCTCTCCACTTTATTCTAGTCTGTACCTCTCTCTACTGTGATCTAACCCTGATGCCTTGGGTCTGTTGCCGCTATCCTGCCAGTTCTGCTGTTTTTATTTTCAATTATTTATGTATGCATTTTTAATGTTGGTTGTGCCGGTCTTTGTTGCTGTGCGTGGGCTTTCCCTAGTTGTGTGAGTGGGGGCTACTCTTCTTTGTGGTGCACAGGCTTCCCATTGTGGTGACATCTCTTGTCACAGAGCATTTGCCCTAGGTGTGCAGGCTTCAGCAGTTGCAGCACAGCAGCTCAATAGCTGTGGTGCTTGGGCTCAGTTGCTCCGTGCTGTGTGGCATCTTCCTGGACTAGAGATTGAACCTGTGTGCCCTGCATTGGCAGGCTGATTCTTATCCCCTGTACCCCTAGAGAAGTATTGCTGTGTTTTAAATTGAAGACCTGAGAGGAAAGTGAAAGTCGACTTTGTTTCACTTAATGATACTACTTGCTTGTCCCTGTGGGTAGTTGGCTTTTAGCTGCTGCTATAGAATGAAAAGGGAAGGAGGACCTAGGTTTAAGCTTGGAAGAGTCTGAACCCTATAAGAATAGGTGGAGGAGGATAAGCTTGCAAAGAGAAGGAAGCCATGGCAGCAGGGAAAAGAGCGTTGGCTGAAGAGTCCAAAGTAAAACGTATTTCAGGGAGAGATTGATCGACATAGCCAGATACTGTCAGAATGTCAGATGAGATAAAGAATGGAAAAAAAAATTATCACTTGAATTTGGCAACAAAGAGATTGTTATTGATCTGGCCTGGAGCTGTTTCAGGGAGTGGTGGAGCCAAGCCAGGTTGGAATGGGTTGAAAAATGAATGGGATGGAAAAATGGGACATATTCAAGAAGAACAGTCTTTATTTTTCCTGTGAAGGAAGCAAAGAAATAAGGCACTAGCTAGAGATATTTGAGGTTGAGAGTGGAATGCTTTAAAAATAGTACTCGAGTATGTTGAAGTGTTGATGGGAAGGATCTGGTGGAAAGGGAGAAGTTGACTGAATAGATAGAAGAGATAAGGGGTAATTGATGATGCAAGTCTGAGAAGGTGAGATGGAGTGGGATCTAAGCCTGTAGAGAGGTTGACCTTGGATGAGAAGAGGGAACTGGATGCAGCAGGAGGGTAGAAGCTGAAGGTTGGAGGTAAGTTAGTCTAATAACAGGAGATTACTGGTCCATGGGTTTTCACTTCTTTGTTAGGTGGTGATGATGGTGTCAATGTCAGAAGGGGAGAAAGTCAAGTAAGAGTTGGAGGATGCGTGGGTGGGTTCACCCAGCATTGTAGAGGACTTGTTTGTGGTTGGTGCTCATGAATGTCGGGTGACTTTGTCCAGTGCTCAGGTGCTCAGTTGTGGGCACAGGCAGAGCTACTGTGGCATCCGCTAAGGCTGGGGTTTGGCAGAAGAGGAAGGACAGAAGGTTGAGCAAGGTAAGTTGAGGGCACTTGATGAGAGTGTCATGGAATGTGCTCTTTGGAGATGTTGGCCTTTAGAAAGGAAGTTGAGTGAGGAGGGATGTGAAATGAAACCTCAGTTGAGGCCCAAATGTTGCTCACAATGAAGGGGGTTTTAGTAAGAAAGCCTAAGTGAGGATGTTGTAGTCAGAGGAGGGATGCTGGGTGATGGGGTCAGGGGAGTGCAGGAGAGGTTTCAATGGAGGTGAGGCAGGCAAGGGAACAGATCAGAGTGTCAGACTCTTTGTGACCCTGTGGGCTGTAACCTGCCAGGCTCCTCCATCCATGGACTTTTACAGGCAAGAGTACTGGAGTGGGTTGCCATTTCCTTCTCCAGGGAATCCTCCCAACCCAAGGATTGAACCCAGGTCTCCTGCACTGCAGGCAGACACTTTACCACCTGAGCCACCAGGGAAGCCAGATGGATTTTGGATATTCAGATCTCCCCTGCTCATTGCAAAACTAAGAGAGGAAAGGAAGATTTGGGCCAGGGTTCAGCATCATTTGTAATTGGGTTGCTGTTTAATAACAGGAGGTTATCCATTTCCTCTTCATCTCCGTCCCTTTGATTTCAGTGGAAATTACACTGAAAGAGTATATTGAAGCAGTTTGGAGCCTACATCTGTTTTTGCAATATGCCAAAGAGTGATGTTAGGAAAACTGTGTCTTCGGTCACTTTGTTTTAGTACAGAAAATGTAACTCATTTAAACCTCTTGAATTCATCAAGTTGCTGGAATGATTTGGTGCTTGCTTGCCTTCCACAGTCATGTTGCTTCTGAAGGTGACTGAGGGTGTACTCAAAACTTTAAAGAGGTCAGGTTTAACTTGATCCCTGTGGCTCTCTCTGCTTTGAATGGAGGGTAAGTGTAAGTAGGAAGCTGTGTCAGAAACATCTGTCATCATTTGTAATGTGTGTCGTGGTCTGGCAGTTAAGTGAAGTCGTGTAAGCCCACCAGTCGGTAGTTAAAAGCAGTAATCTGAGAGCTCAGAAAGATACTTCTCTGAATGGTAAATCATCGGAGCCAGCGCTGCTGATACTTAAGAGGGAAAAGGGTTCGGAAGGCTCACCAAGCAGGGGAAAAACAAAGTGGTTGGGTTTGTGGTTAATAAGATGCTAAATCCGACAATCTTGAAACAGCCAAAGATTGTGATAAAAATCCTCCAAGTAATCAGGGTGCAAGAAGTCTAGTCTTAAAAAAAAACAAAACAAAACAAAAAAACTGAAGGCTTTCGGATACAGCATCTCTTCATCACTGACTCTGAAAAGATTAGGTAAACGACAGAGCATGGGGCAGGAGGGTCCATGTTTGCAGGCTGAGGACAGTGAGGAGTAATAGCAGAAGTCCCCTGTCCCTCAGAGCTCTCTTATGAAGTGAAGTGTTTTCAAGCCCAGAGCAACTCTGCTGCCAGCCAGCCACCACTCTGCTCTCTGAAGGTCTATTTCCTTATTCTTTCCCAAGGAACCTGTTTATTCACCCAACTCTTTCCTGTACTTTGTCCCATCCCAATACTTGTCTTTGCTTTCCTTCATCTTTCATACATTATTTCCCTGCCAGTAAAGCCAAAGTCAAGTACAATATGATGCTAGCTCTTTCTTTTCTCTGACTCCTTTGTGTCTCTTGTTTTTGTATCTTAATAAGTTAGCTTTGCCACTGATTATAGACTGTTAACTTTGTGAGAGACCTTGGATTTTTTTTTTCCCATCAAAGTTTGCAAAACAAGAATCACTTTATCCAACTCAAGTCTTAACAGTCTGCAAGTTCCTTTAGATCCTGATGTATTCAAGAGTCTGGAGAATTGGGTTCTACTGTCTGGGACTTCAGGCCTTTAAGGATTGCTTCATTTTCCTCCAAAGAAGAGAACAAAGCATTGCTGATGAGCTCTTCATGTCCTTGACATCTGCTGTTTTGTACTGTTTTACCCAAGCAATAGTTGCGGCCTTGCCTTGATCATTTTTTCTTGCTCTCAAAATAGCGAAACCACCTGCTTTGTTCTTTAGAATTTTTTTTTTTCGACAGGCTTAGTTCATTCTCAAACGAAGTCTTCTCGTGGGTTATGAATTTCTCCTGTACCTCTGTGTACATCTTCACTAGGTGGTAGTGGCAGTGTTCGGTCGCTGAGTTGTGTCTGACTCTTTGTGACCCCATGAACCACAGCATACTAGGCTTTCCTATTCTTTGCTATCTCCCGGAGCTTGCTCAAACTCATGTCCAAAAAAAAAAAAAACTCATGTCCATTGAGTTGGTGATACCATCTAACCATCTCATCCTGTGTCATCCCCTTCTCCTCTTTCCTGGCATCAGGGTCTTTTCCAGTGAGTCAGTTCTTCACATTGTATTGGAGCTTCAGCATCAGTCCTTCCAACGAATATTCAGAATTGATTTCCTTTAGGATTGACTGATTTGATCTCCTTGCTGTCTGAGAGACTCTCAAGAGTCTTCTCCACAGTTCGAAGCACCACAGTTCAAAAACATCAATTCTTTGGCTCTCAGCCTTCTTTATGGTCCAACTCTCACATCATACGTGACTACTGGAAAAACCATATTGTCAAGCTTATGAAGTGGGAGATGAGGTGTAAGTCTACCAAGCATTACTTCTTGAGCTCAACAGAGCAGAAGGGAGCTGAGTTAAATTGTAGCCAAGGAGCCCTTTCCCTCTTAAGATCCTTTAGAGGAGTCTCATTGAGCTTGTAAACTGCCAAGAACACTGCCTGGCACAGGGTAGGCTATTAATGGTAGCTATTCTTATTGGGTCTAAGTGGCTGGGTCAGAAAGATCCCACATTAAAGAAGCTTATCAAGTAAGAACTTATCTCCTACATGAATTGAACCTCAGGATTTTCATGGCATGGTAATTCTGTCTACTGAGGCCAAAGCATAAACAGAGACTTGAGAATCACAGGGTGTTACAGCTGGCAGGAAATAGCTGTCAGCCTCCAAAATATTATATAGAAGGAAACAGGCCTAGAAAAAGTTGGTGACTGTCCCTGGGGCCATACCATTTATATTGGCTTACTGGGTCCAGGATGAAGCTCTCTGGACACTGAAACTAGGATTTTCCTACCAGACCAAGGTATGTGACTCTGAAAAATCACTCTTGAGGGAAGAATGTAGAAAAACAGGAGGAAGGGATAGTGTCTGCAGGGCGCTCTAACCTTGAGTGACGATGTCAGAGTAGCATAAACTTAGCGGTTTGACCCCTGATATTTCACCACATTGCTCCTGTTGGACGGTCAGCCACCATGTTTGCTCCTTTAAATTAAATTCTGGGTCAGTACTTGGAAAACCAATAGGGAGTGGGAATCTAGGGATAATGACAGCTTCTCCAGTGGCTCAGATGAATCTGCCTGGAATGTGGAGACACAGATTCAATCCCTGGGTTGGGAAGATCCCCTGAAGAAGGAAATGGCAACCCACTCCAGTATTCTTGCATGGAGAATCCTATGGACAGTGGAGCCTGGCGGGCAACAGTCCATGGAGTTGCTCAGAGTCAGACACGAGTGAGCCGTTCACACTTCCACTTCCCATAATATTGAAGGTCACAACTTGCCAATGCATTTGAAAGAGAAGACCCTGGGCTCAGAGAGGCCTCTAGGTCCTGCGGGAACTCAGGTTCTAGGCCATCACTGCCAAGGCCTGGGATTATTAGTTGTGTAAGGACTGAGGCGAGGCAAATGAGGAGCCCCTGGCAGGGGCAGCGATCTCAATGTATGGAGAACTTCTGGGAGTCCTGCTTGTGTACCCTGGAGGAAGGATGTGAGAATAAAACAGTAATTTAAAAAAAAAAAAAAAGCACAGTGATGACAAAGCAGAAAGGAATCCATCCAAAAATCAGAGGAAGAATGTGTTTTCTGAAACTATTGACATGGGGGCAGAGCATCATGGGGATGTATGTTGTCGAGAAATCCCTTATTTCTTTACTCTGGGAGAAGACCTGTTAGTGACACACACTAAGAGCGGAAGTTCAGGGTCGGATATCTGAGCTGACAGAACAAGCCCTGAGTTTGAGCTGGTGGATGGCAAGCTGAGGTTCAGAACCACACAGTTTGGTTTGGGTTATTTCACGGTTGGAAATATCAACTGCCGTGCTGGCTGGCTGTTCCTGCTCAGCTGTCTGCTGTGATCAAGCCCTGGGAGAAGCAACCAGGTCCAGTTCAAGTCCTCCTGCTACCTGTTGCCCGGCTGGGGATTCCTTAGAGCCTAGTAAGTCATGAGTTGCATGATGGCCTAGGGCCACCCATAATTTTTAGGTCCCCTTGGGATCTCGATCTTTTAATGCACGTGCATTCTTTCCTTATACCATCAACCTGTTATCTTGGTGACTGAGTACCAACTGGTTTTCTCTGCCCTTTGGCGATGTTTAGTTTAACTTGGCTCAGCCCAGAGCCTCTTGTGATTGCACCCCTTCCTGTGTCTTCTTGCTCATCCCTTCCTCTGCCACTAAGCGTCTGTGTCTTGATGTCCTGTCTCTGTCACTCACACTCACATGTGTTCTGAGTACAATACTTCCTCCCACACCAGTTTCCCCAGGAAACCGCATCCTATCAAATAGGCTTTTGTGAAGACTCGAAAGGTTACAGTTTGATGTGTGTGATCTTTCCCAGCTTTATTGATTCTACCCCACCTTCATAATCTTTCTCTCTTGAATATTAAAGTTCTGCCCACATAGGGGCAATGATGGGACAAAGAAGAGTCCTAACTTTTATACCTTAACAATGAGCACAAAATGTATTCCCTATTTTCTGAGAATTCTAGTGAATAAAAGATTTGTCTCATTACATGCACTTCAGCTTTGGTGCAAATATATACAATCAGAGATATCTACGCCATTGACTGTGCCTTTGCAACTCCATGGACTATATATAGCCTGCCAGACTCCTCTGTCCAAGGAATTCTCCAGGCAACAATACTATGGGAGGATAGCCATTCCCTTCTCCAGACGATCTTCCCAAGCCAAGGATCGAACCTGGGTCTCTCGCATTGCAGGCAGATTCTTTACTATCTGAACTACCAGGAAAGTCCAGTTACTGGACTGTTTCATAGTACATGCTATTCATCCTTTTATTGCTTACTCAGCACTCTGCACTGTACATCTAGGCAGCACTTACCTCAGATTTCTTTATCTCCTTCGTCTACCACTTTCTCTTCAATGTAAGACTTACTAACTTTGCTTTTAGCTCCCATACCAATTCCCATATTTTTAGAGACTAAAGCATGTGTGAATCTCATTCCGTCTTCCCTTTCCCACTCTTGTAGCCTGGAATATAATGATCTTGGGACTTTTTTTTTGTTTGTTTTCCTTTTTTCATGTCCTATTTCACAATCCAGGAGTCTCCCGTTTCGTACAGCACACTAGAATTTTCTTTTGAGTAAATTCTGTGTATAGTGAAAGTCACTCAGTCGTGTCTGACTATTGGGTCGTGTGACCCAATGGACTGTACAGTCCATGGAATTATCCAGGCCACAGTACTGGAGTGGGTAGGCGTTCCCTTCTCCAGGGATCGAACCCAGGTCTCTCACATTGCAGGTGGATTCTGTGCAAGCTGAGCCACCAGGGAAGCCCAGTGCTGTGTATGACATGTGAATATTGTTAAGATTCATGTTCCTTTCTCTAGAATCATGTAAATTTCCCTATCATTCTTGTTGTCATGGGTTGCCTGAGTGACTTCTTTCTCAGAAGAGCCATGAGAAAATTAGTAGAATTGGAAACTAGATCCCCAGTGCAGAGAAATTTGTGGGGATTAGGGATTACTCTCTTTAATTCTAGGTATTGCCAAATTTCAGGGAGTTAGGAATCTGCTACCACTCATGACTGGGACAAAGTAAAGAGAAATCCAATTCCATCCTTATTTTTGTTTTTTTGTTTTTTTTCGTAGAGAAAATGTTAATTTCTACTCTGGGGAAAATAGAAGAGTCCAGGTTTAAAATAGATTACAGTATTTACTGATGAGGCTAAAGAATTGGAATTTTGTAAAATTATTGTTTCTTGGATGAAAAAGGGATAAGAGGGGATGAGAGAATTAAAAAAAAAGTGTATTAGGTCAGAATAATAGCAGGTGGCATTTATAGAGCATGTATATGTTAGGCACTGTCCTAAGCATTTTTCCATTTCTCATCTCAGGACATCTCAGTACAGCTCTATGACATTCCCACTGTTTATTTTATACAAGAGGAACCCTTGCTGCACAGACAGGCTAAACAGCTTACTCAAAGTCACACAGCTGATAAATGACAGATTGATGATTTTCACCTTGGCAATCTAGTCGAAGGCTCACGCTCTTAATCTCAAGGTTACAGAGCTATATGTTGAGTCATTTTAACTTTATCCCTTGCTTTGAGTACAGCCTCCCACAGTATATATAAAGCATAAGAGAAGTGGCAGTTTCAGCCTTTTTTTCTTGTTGTTGTTTGTTTATTTAATAGCAGGGTTAAAAAAAAGGCAGTGTGCATTCTAAATCAAGTTTAATTAGACCCGTATGGAAAACATAACAATTATCTATGCCAAATTTCCACCGTTTTTCATGTTCAATTATTACTAGCTATGGGTGCACATATTCTTTCATTTATTTTCAAAGTGAAATGGTTGAAGCAGGCCTAGGATTCAAAGGTCTTGCCTACTTTTTAAAGAATCATTATCTGAAAGGCACATTTGGTCTAGAAAAGAAAAAAAATCTGTTTTTGTTTGTGAGACACAGCTTCCCTTAGAGAATATGGTGTTACCAGGTGTGGAATCTTGGCATCACACTGCCTTTTCCTTTCGCCTCCTTGCA
>SJXQ01006313.1:0-151549 GCA_006408695.1 Aepyceros melampus | reverse complement strand
TGGGTGGGGGAGGGGAGGGTGGTGGTGGTGGGATATACAGATACACAGATAATTACAGATGTATATCTCCAGATCAGTCCAGCATTTGGACAAAAGGCCTTTCATTAGGTCCCAGACAGCCCTGTTTGTCCCCAGCTTCTTATGCTGAAACTGAGGTTTTAGAAGAATCTCAAGAAATTTTCTTGGGATAGGTTGTCCAGGTGTGATTTTTTTTAAAAATAGCATCTCTCCTTTATTTTATAGAGGAAAAGATAATGAAGGGTATCTCCCTTTTCCCAAATATAAAAAAGGGCATTTTTCTGTTGCTTCATGCTGCTGCTGCTGCTGAGTCGCTTCAGTTATGTCTGACTCTGTGCGACCCCATAGAAGGCAGCCCACCAGGCTCCACCATCCCTGGGATTCTCCAGGCAAGAAGGCTGGAGTGGGTTGCCATTTCCTTCTCCAATGCATGAAAGTGAAAAGTGAAAGGGAAGTCGCTCAGTCATGTCTGACTCCTATTGACCCCATGGACTGCAGCCCACTAGGATCCTCTGTCCATGGGATTTTCTAGGCAAGAGTACTGGAGTGGGTAATTTAGCAAAAAAAAAAAAAAAAAACCTTCAATGATAGTTTTAAGTATTTTCTTCGTTATTATAATATTTTTCCTTTATTTGAGCTGTGGATAGAATCACAGAAATATGACAAAATATTCTTACTATTGAAAAACAGCTATCTATGGAGTTTTGCTATTATAGATGATTGAAAAACAGTTTATTAGGTTTCCTTCCACATTCAAACTAATATAGTAATTGCAGAAAATTTGAAAAATTCAGAGAAATAGAAGCCAGGAAAAGCACACTCCCATCATTCCTATACCCAGGAGAAGGAAAAAACCTTACCGTTTTCATGTGATTCTTTACCTTTTTCTGTGTTGAGTTTTTGTTTCTGTTTCTCGGTTAGGATCACACTGTAAATGCAGTGTTGTTTCCTGCTCTGTTGGAAAGATGCCTCAGATTCAGAGACAGCGGGCTCAGGGTTTCTTTGCTGAAGCTGCCCTGTCACAGGTCAGCTGGCGACTGGGGTAGTGGGGTGCCCCCAACACATGCTGCAGGCTCCAGGCTGCTGAGTGCTGGGCAGCAGAGAAGTCCTGCCTTCCCAGCTCACAGACTTGATGGAGAAGACAAGCAGCGTTTTCATGACTGCTTCTAGCTTTTGGTGTGGAAAATTTCAAAGATATACAGAAATAGAACATTACAATGGACCCTATGTGCCTTTCTCCCAGCTTCAACAATGGTCAGTTTATAGCCATCTCGCTTCCTTTAGATCTCAACCTCTTTTCCCTCACCCTAGACTATTTAGAAGCAAATCCCTAACATCCTATTATTTCACTAGTAAGTATTTCTACATACATCTCTGAAAGATTATTTTTTTCTTTTAATACTGTCATATTATTATCATACTTTAAGAACTTCTATAATATGATCAGATATGGAATATCCAGTCACTGCTCAGATTTATCCATTTTCTTCATTATTTTTCTTTTCAGGTTTTTTTTGTATCAGGATCCAGATAAAGTCCATACATTGCAGTTGATTGACATGCTGCTTCAGTCCCTTTAGTCTGTAGGTTCACCCTTCACTATTTTTAAAAAATTCCTTGCAATTTATTTTTTGCCAAATCAGAACATTTATTCTGGTTCATAGGCTGGCTTTTTGCCAGTAACACCCCACAGAGTTAAATGTTTCTGTATTTAACATATTCCTCTAGCCACTGTATTTCTTGGGAATTGATAGTCATATGTAGAGTCTAGTTCAAATTCTGTTTCCATTGTTTTTCATCAGGAATACTGCGGGTGTATTGTGTACTCTGATCAGGAGGCATTTAACACAAGTTCCTTGTGTGGGTGTGTGTGTGAGCGAGAAAGAGATGTGAAAGTTAATGGGGATCCTTACTGCCTAATCAATTCATTAGCGGTTTTAAAATCTTCATTTCCATCATTTCTTCATTTATTAGCTGGCCTACTTTAATAAAGAGAAACCTCTGCTTATCAGCTAATTGGTTCTCCTCGGGTACAATTTATATGGGAAAGGCAGGAAATACACCCAGTTCTTTTCCCTTCATTTACCAGTTTTTAGGAAGCAATAGATAGAACTGGACGTAGAACAACAGACTGCTTCCAAATAGGAAAAGGAGTACGTCAAGGCTGTATATTGTCACCCTGCTTATTTAACTCATATGCAGAGTACAGCATGAGAAACACTGGGCTGGAAGAAACACAAGCTGGAATCAAGATTGCAGGCAGAAATCTCAATAACCTCAGATATGCAGATGACACCACCCTTATGGCAGAAAGTGAAGAGGAGCTAAAAAGCCTCTTGTTGAAAGTGAAAGAGGAGAGTGAAAAAGTTGGCTTAAAGCTCAACATTCAGAAAACCAAGATCATGGCATCTGGTCCCATCACATCTTGGCAAATAGATGGGGAAACAGTGGAAACAGTGTCAGACTTTATTTTGGGGGGTTCCAAAATCATTGCAGATGGTGACTGCAGCCATGAAATTAAGACACTTACTCCTTGGAAGGAAAGTTATGACCAACCTAGATAGCATATTCAAAGAAGAGACATTACTTTGCCAACAAAGGTCAATCTAGTCAAGGCTATGGTTTTTCCTGTGGTCATGTATGGATGTGAGAGTTGGACTGTGAAGAAGGCTGAGCGCAGAAGAATTGATGCTTTTGAACTGTGGTGTTGGAGAAGACTCTTGAGAGTCCCTTGGACTGCAAGGAGATCCAACCAGTCCATTCTGAAGGAGATCAGTCCTGGGATTTCTTTGGAAGGAATGATGCTAAAGCTGAAACTCCAGTACTTTGGCCACCTCATGCAAAGAGTTGACTCATTGGAAAAGACTCTGATGCTGGGAGGGATTGGGGGCAGGAGTCAAAGGGGACGACAGAGGAAGTAGAAACAGTGTCAGACTTTGTTTTTTTGGGCTCCAAAATCACTGCAGATGGTGACTGCAGCCATGAAATTAAAAGGCGCTTACTCCTTGGAAGAAAAGTTATGACCAACCTAGATAGTATATTCAAAAGCAGAGACATTACTTTGCCGACTAAGGTCCGTCTAGTCAAGGCTATGGTTTTTCCTGTGGTCATGTATGGATGTGAGAGTTGGACTGTGAAGAAGGCTGAGCGCAGAAGAATTGATGCTTTTGAACTGTGGTGTTGGAGAAGACTCTTGAGAGTCCCTTGGACTGCAAGGAGATCCAACCAGTCCATTCTGAAGGAGATCAGTCCTGGGATTTCTTTGGAAGGAATGATGCTAAAGCTGAAACTCCAGTACTTTGGCCACCTCATGCAAAGAGTTGACTCATTGGAAAAGACTCTGATGCTGGGAGGGATTGGGGGCAGGAGTCAAAGGGGACGACAGAGGATGAGATGGCTGGTGGCATCACTGACTCGATGGCTGTGAGTCTGAGTCAACTCCGGGAGTTGGTGATGGACAGGGAAGCCTGGCGTGCTGTGATTCATGGAGTCGCAAAGAGTCGGACACGACTGAGCCACTGAATTGAACTGAAAGTAGTTAATTCACTCTTGAACAGCCTGGGAGTTAGGGGTGCTGACCTTTCATGTAGCTGAAAATTTACGTATAATTTATAGTCCAGCTCTTCCCATCAGTGGGTTCAAGCAACAGCAGCTTGTGTAGCACTATAGTATTTACTATTGAAAGAAATCCACATATACATGAACCTGAATGGTTCAAATCTGTGTTGTTCAAAGGTCAACCGTTCTTGGCTCCATTAGCCAACTAATTAGTCATCTTCATAAAAGGTAACCGTTGAGAGAAGGTAAGAGAAACAGATATGTAATTCATGAAGAATTCATGAATTCAAAATACTGGTGTTTTAACATATTGCATTTATTCCTGACACTGAAATTGTCCCATCTTTGGCCAGTAAGAGTCCTTTTGTGCTGGCTCCTGGATCCTTTTGATATGATTCTAGTGGTCTCTGACAGCTTCCCTGCTTTCAGGATATTAAGATATTCAAGTCCTCAAAGTGTAATCTGAGGATGTTTGAGGGCTCCTAAGACCCTCTGAAGGGATCTGTGAAGTCAAAACAGTTTTCATTATAGTACTAAGACATTCTTGACCTCTTTTACTTTTATTTTCTTATGTATTTGTTGGAGTTTTCTAGAGGCTACATTCTGGCTCCTGGAATAGGTGTGTATGTCCTTATATTCCCTGAAAATTTCTAAGGTAAGGTCTTTAGAATCTTCAACCATCTCTAAGAATATAAAGGGGTCCTAAAACCAAATAACTTGACCATTGTTGCTCTAGGCTCATTTTTCCTGCCACATATGTGGAATCACTGGTGTCTTTGTAAATCAGCTCCCTTTTTTAGTCAAGTTTTGAAACTTTGTTTTATTATGTGTGAATGATCTGCTCCAAATCTCAAAGCTAATAAATGCAAAACCAGAATTTGAACCTAGATGTTTATGTCATAGTTTTTCCCCCCATAAAACAATCACTGATGTCCAAAATTTATGATTAATTGATGCTTAGAAGCTATAAACACTGCCTGAAATGCCAGACAGATACGTTTTTGGAGCCACTAAGCAAAATTAGCAATTTTCTTGCTCTAGTGGAATGGCTCTCAAAAAGGGGAAAATGGATGTAGAGACAGGATGAGTGGTTGCTCTACCTCCATGATATAATAACAAACTATGCTCAAAATCCACTGTTTTTTCTGGTCACAGTAGGGAAATTCAAAATGCAGTAGTAACTCATTAACATGTTAACTTTGAAAGATTTCAGTTATCTGGAGAAAAGCTTGCTTGGCCTGTGGAATTCAATAATGGCTTAAATGTTCCCCACTAATTTCTGAACCCAGAGTCAGATTGATTGCTTGACCATGCAGCTTAGAAATAACTTTCTTTCATCTTGTAGTTAGTTGAATCAAATCCTAGAAGAAAGCACCCTGCAGTTTTCAAAGCTGAATAATGGTGCCTTGCAGCCTGGGACTACAGTTTTTCCATCATTAGTTTGGGATTAGCAGATGCAAACTATTGCACGGAGAATGGATAAACAGCAAAGTCCTACTGTATGTTACAGGGGACTGTATTTAATATCCCGCATAAGCCATAATGGAAAAGAATATGAAAAAGAATGTATATTTAACTGAATCACTTTGCTGTACAACAGAATTGAACACACTGTTGTAAGACAATTATATGTCAATAAAATTAAAAAATAATAATAATTTTCCATCACTGAATAGTATATGAATCTCTGAAAGATGAAAAAGCCAATTAAAACCGCTGGCTTTTGCAGTTCTGGGTCCTCGGGAAAATCTGTATTTTGTCTCACTCTGTTGAGCTGAACTCAGTCGCTTGTGCTTTGTTCACCATTCTCAGTCACTGCGGCTTGTCTTGGATAATGAACAACACTGACTTTTTTCTCAGGCACAAAGGAGAGTTTCCATCATAAGAAAGGAAGTAAGCCTTCAAAGGGGCTTTCTGAGGTTAGCATGTGTACGGGAGAGGAGAAGCCTTATGTAACACGCTTGAGTGTTTGCCAAAAGTAAAAAAGCACCTGAAAGCCTCAGGTATCATCATGGAGGAAGCTTGGTTCAAAGCTCACATCACCAGTCAGGCGCTTCATCATCATTCTGGGGTTCCGGTGAGGAATGAGGCCAGGAATTCATCCACGGTTTCAGGGCTCTGAGTGAAATACAGGTTTCTTTGCTGGGAAGTAGATTTTGAGTTCTAAGTACATTTCTGTCTTTATGGGAAAACTCATTTTCCATGGAGCCTTGTTTGTGTTTTTTCTCAACATTAAATCTGTTACAGTGAAGTGATTTAAATATCTGCTCTTGGTGACCTATTGTGTTTAGATTTATGGATTTGCAAAGTCAGGTGGTCTAGCCGAGTCATCTCATCCACATTGCTGAAGATAGTTTTAGAATATAGGCAAGTCAGGAGTATGAAGTGGAAAGGTAGGTTTCATAGGGTCGTGGCAGAATTTTATTTTCTTTCATATTTGTCCTTTTGAATAATTGCATCTCAATTCACTGAACAGACCCATCTCCATATGGAGAGCGTGTGGTATATGACGAAGCAAGCTTTGAACTTACTGCTAAGGCATGTTAGGAATTTTGGATTCTGGTGTCACTGAGGAAAATGGCCACGCCTTACTACACTTTGGTTTCCTGTTTAGAAAGTTCTGTTCCTTCATAAGGACCTTGCAGGACTAGAAGAAAGGTGCTATACATGCGGAGTTTTCCATAAAGTGCAGTCCTAACAAAAAGGCTGAGTTAAAGATAGGTGAATGCTCTATAAAAACATGATTATGTGTATATGAGATATTTATTAGTTTAGGCCATCCGTATTTATTTACTTACGTATGAAGTAGACTCAGGCAATTTGAAGTCAGATTTAAAATTCAGGTTTTGTTTACTTACTGTCCTTTTTTCTCTTAAGAACAAAGAATAGGAAGGCCTAGGAAGTGGAAATGAAATTGATTTTAATTGCCTGAACAAGTTTACTGGAGAATCATTTTATTGAAGTGAAAATGAAGGCCAGATTATTTTTGTTTTTTATCTGTGTCTCATTCCAGGCCATTGTGGAGTTGTCCATAAATCTCTCTTCAGGTCTAAGGGAGACTATCCATCAAAGTGAGCCAAAATGTAACAACTCTTTGTGACAACTGCCTTGGCTAAAAATCTCTATGGTGAGCATTCAGAATTTCAGGAGTGCATTTGGAGGTGGGATGGATTATACCGACGAGTCCTACGAGGACACGGAGACTATTTTAGACTCTCTCAGTGTGCTTTTGAAACTCTGATGACCTATTCCCTGTTTCCTCAAAGCTCAGTGAGCCACTGTTGGGAGGAGTTGGGTTTTGTACCCTTCAGGTGTTTTTGAGTTAAAATACAGCTAAAGTTAGACTGATGTGGAAGATGGGGATAGCCTATTAGAACAGCATTTGTCTCTGGAGAGTGCCACTCTTTCAGAAAAGATAAATAATGGCCTCAAGTGATTTGTAACTCATACAGTAGCAGTCACGGTTGCTTAAATTTAATGCTATATTATGTACAAATGTGTAGTATTTTGATTTGGTTCTAGAAGCAAGTTTTTGTGTGTGTGATGTAGTCTTGCATGAAGAGTCTGCATGCTGGTGCTTTACAGAAACCAATGGGACTGGAAAACCTGCTCAAACAGTATGTGACACTGTGGCCATGCCACGTTCCTTAGTAAGTGGGATTTGGCTTGTTGGCTTTCTGTTTCACTAAAAAAAGAGAAGCTTTTCTATGCATTTGATTATGCTCCGTGATATGTAGAACATGACATTTGGGGGCTTAGGTTTGAGGCAAAATGTGGTTTAATCATTTTATTGCATAGTTTGGTACAATTTGTGCAACTTTTCTCTCTTTTGCCTTGAGAATAAAGCAGGAAAATGGAAAAGCAAAAAACTCAGTTGAGTTCAGTTCAGTCGCTCAGTCGTGTCCAACTCTTTGCGACCCCATGAATCGCACACACCAGGCCTCCCTGTCCATCATCATCTCCCGGAGTTCACCCAAATGCACGTCCATTGAGTCGGTGATGCCATCCAGCCATCTCATCCTCTGTTGCCCCTTCTCCTGCCACCAATCCTTCTCAGCATCAGAGTCTTTACCAATGAGTCAACTCTTCTCATGAGGTGGCCAAAGTACTGGAGCTTCAGCTTTAGCATCATTCCTTCCAAAGAACACCCAGGGCTGATGTCCTTTAGAATGGACTCAGTTGATCTGCAAATGAAATTAAGAGGAAAAGCATCCCTAGGAAATAAGATAAGAAGACATATGTTTAAGTTTTACAACATCAAATATTAAAAACCAGTGATCAAGAATCCTCTGCTTACCAAACTATTTTAAAATTTCACTTAAAATTTTTTTTAAATTGATTGTAGCTGATTTACAATGTCATGTTCATTTCTGGTGTACAGCAAAGTGATAACTATCTATTCTTTTTCATATTCTTTTCCATTATGGTTTATCATACTATTGAATATAGTTCCCTTTGCTATTAGTAGGACCTTGTTGTTTATTTGATATAGAATAGTTTGTATCTGCTAATCTCAAACTCCTAATATAGAGATTTCAATTTTTCATTGCTGCCTTCCTTAACTTGATGTCTCATAAAGTTTTGTAGTCATTTGAAGTTGTTCTAAAGTCAAAGCAAAACAGATTTGCTGGAAACGATCTTAGTTGTCACCCAGTTTGTCCTTTGTATTTTGCTGATGAGTCTGTCCAGTAACTCACAGTGAAGGTACATCTGACTTTCAGTATTCCCCATGCCTAGTGTTGGGTTTAACACATAATATATACCGGCTGGCTGGTGGGCTGACTGCAGAGTAGTACTTATTAAAAAAAAAAAAAAAAAAACACAAAACTTGACACAAACCTTTTTGCCAGAGTGTATTTGAATAGAGCCTTTGTGGAAATTTTGAAAAGTATGGTTGAGGGTATAAGAGCAACTCTTCTTTTGGAGATTTGGAAACTTTGCCATTCTTTCATGATTGTTAGATCCCAGTATCTTTCAAATGCGAATTCTAAAAACTTAGGTGTAAAATGTACAAAAGTGTTTTAGTGTGTAAAATATCATTGTTACACATTTTCTTCAAGCTGATAATTTCTCTTACTGTTACTTTGTGAGTGTTAATTACTATTTGAGAGTCCACAGAAGAATGGATGAACAAGGCTCATCACTGTCAATAGACATTATTTTCCCCATGCCAAAAATGAAATAAAATGCAGATTTTTAAAGTTCCATCGAGAAATAGTTTGGCAAATGAATAATAATAATAACATTCAGTGATTTTTTTTTTAAACAACCTGAAGGAATTTATCTTACCATGACCTCATGGCCATGTTTGGAAAGCTGAGAATTTGAACTTGAACCGTGCTTTTTTTTTTTTTTTCTTTAAATGATCTTCCCGTGGGTAGAAGTGGGTCCAGGATTTGATCATCTTGCTCACTTGAGACTCAAGTTTTATTTTGTTTCTGAAGCTATTGGAAGGAATTTCCCATCCTCCTATCTGGTTTCATACCTCAGGTACTGGTGTTGGCCACATGGGCAGGTCTCTGGAAGGGAGAAGGAGTGAGGCATATGTGGCCCTTGTTTGGTGAAAGGCTGCCTAAACCTCCACTCCGGAGATTCTGTCCATTTTCAATTTATGTGGGGACTTTAAGATGGCATGGTAATAGCCTGGGTTTCTAGAAGCCCTGCTTTATGACCTAATAAATGGATTGTCTGTGAGATCTTTTTCTGAGATGTTTTGACTAGGTCAAAAGAATCCAGCTATGCTGCAACATTGCAGCAGTCATTTATTTGGTGATTAAAACCCTCAGATTTTGGAGGAAAGAATCCCAGGATCTTCTTTATTTCATCTGCTCCTGCCACAAAAGTTTATGCAGTACTTCTAGTGTTCTAGGCACTGTTTTGGGTGCTGGACACCATGGACATAATTCCCTGTCCTTACAGAGCTTCTTATGGGGAGAAAGGCACACAAGTAAGTTAAACATGTTGATGATACGAGCCCAGAGAAAATTAAAGCAGGGATGGAGGTAGGAATAGAGCTGAGGGACCCATATAGTATCTTGCGTTACTTCCGGTGACTGATTAGCCCCACAGGCATGAAACAGACCAGTCCTTGATGTGTTGTGCCCGATTGTGCTGTCGTGTCACCACCAGCATTGCCACTGTCACAGTCGGAAGGTATTTATTTCACACCTGTTAGCAAGATCGTGTACAGAATGAGTCAGACAGATGAGTCCTCAAGACTGGCAGCCCTCATGCAGACACATGGAGAGGACTTAGGGATGACAAATTTTAAAAATGATGGTATTCTTTCAGCAAATGTTTACCGAATGATGGCACCTAGACAAGGCATCGTGGAGACTAACACGATAAATCACATGCACACCTGGCTAGCAGAGTGGAGAGTCTAACATATTGTATATAGTAGATCATTTGCCTATCAGTGATTTCACATTTGAGATAGACTAGGAAGGCTGACATATGCTGGTTTCTCCTTTTGCTGAGGCAAGGTTTTCAGTTAGCTGCTTTTGGAGGGGGTGTGGGATAACTAACCTCGGAGTGGTGGGCCAGCAGTTGCCTGGTGTCCAAATTCCAGGGCAACACGATTTCTATCTCTTGTTGAATGTGTAAAATGCCTTTGAAGTGAAATACGCTTTCTTTGTGAAAGATTGCTCTGAGAAAAAGGTCAGCTTCTAGTGCTGGTGATGAAAGGTGCTGATTCTAAGGTGTGATGGTTCTTAGCCCGAAAACAGAATATTTGAGAGTCTCAAGGAAATACTTAGCATTTTGCCCCTTTTGTGGGGAATCATATACTGTACTAGTATTCTGCCAGCTCACAGATGAGTCCCTCATGAGGATATTATTTGGATGGATCTTGAGAAGGTCCCTAAGGAAGTGTGGGCATGGGCGGATTTATCTCCCTTGTCTGAGGGTGACTCTTGGAGGAAGCTAAGCAAAGCTTCTTTATGTGCTGTATCACCCGGATCCAAATATCAGGTTATTCCCATTCCTTCTAAGTAAAGGCCACCCGTCTTTTTATGAGGCTCCCCACCATTTATTATACAGATGGAATCAAAAGTTTACTGCATAGAGTTTCATATATAGACACGTGTACAGTCATGCATCCATACATATCCACAGAGGGCAGGGAAAACTTGGAAGGGAGGGCACAGTCATAAAATACAAGGGCAGAGGCTATTGGCTACTCACCAAAATCTACATTTCCCTCTTCTTTTTTAAAAAATGTATTTCTGACTGTGCTGGGCCTTCATTGCTGTGCACAGGCTTTCTCTAGTTGTGGCGAACAGGGACTATTCTCTAGTTGTGGTGTGCAGGCTTCTCATTGTCACGGCTTCTGTTGCTGCAAAGCACAGGCTCTAGGTGTGCAAGCTTTAGTAGTTGTGGCCCTTAGGCTCAGTAGTTATGACACATGGGCGCTGTTGCCTGGTGGCATGTGGGATCTTCCCCAACCAGGGATCAAATCTGTGTCTCCTGCTTTGACAGGCGGATTCCTAACCACTGGACTGCCAGGGAAGCCCCACATTTCCCTTTTCCAAGCCTGCAGCAAGAATGCAATTTCCAAGCTCCTTTGCATTTAAGCACAGCAAGTAACTGAGTTCTAGTCAATAAAATGATCCTGATAAAGATGGCAGAGCCTGGAAAATTGAGTCCCTATTTCAGTGTGAGGAACAGGAAGACTTCATTCATCCCCTTCCCCAGACAAAACATTCTAAGGCATTTGAGCTGTTATATATTTTGAGGTCTATTTCAGCAGTGAGTAGCCTTTCCTCATTAGTACTGATTCTTTGTGTGGTAAACCATAGTCAGAGACCACAGTTTCAGGGCCTTACTCTTACTTTGTTGGAACATTGGATCCAGTGTTTCCACCTGAATGGCAGAATCAGTGCTGTTGAATGAAGGTGGTTATTGTGCTCATAGGTTCAGGCTGTGTGTTCATTACTGCACTCACCATTCATTGCTTAGAGATGGCTATAGAGGGTAGAGTCCAGGGAATGCTTGCTGACACTGATATTTCTCCTTTTTTCCTCTTGTCCACAAATATAGTAGTTGATGAGACCACCTCAAATGAGACTGTTGAGTTGGAGGTAACCAAAAACTCAAAGAGAAACAAACAGGTGGTTGATGGGGTTGGGGGGCAGTGTGGGAAGAGGAAAGAAACAGATGAGGGGGATTGAGGTATGAACTTCTGGTTTCAAACCAAATGAGTCACAGGCATGAAACGTACAGTGTAGGGAATATAGTCAATAGCTATGGAATGTATTTGTAAGGTGACATATCGTAACTAGATATTGCAGTAATCATTTTGAAATGAGAAATACTGAATTACTGTGTTGTGTAACAGGAACTAACATGGTGTTGTAGGTCCATTAGCCTTCAAAACCAAATGAACTCATAGAAAAAGAGATCAGATTTGGGGTTACCAGATGTGGGGGATGGGGGAAGAGGAATTGGATGAAGGCAGTCAAAAGGTACAAGCTTCCAGTTATAAGTAGATACTAGGGATGTAATGTACAACATGATAAATAAAATTAACACTGCTGTATGTTATACATGAAAATTAACAGTAAATCCTAAGTTCTTATCACAAGAAAAAAAAGTTATTTAATTTTGTATCTATATGAGATGATGATGTTTAGCTGCTAAGTTGTAACCGACTCTTTTGCAACTCCATGGACTGTAGCCCACCAGGCAACTGTGTCCATGGAATTTTCCAGGCAAGAATACTGGAATGGGTTGCCATTTCCTTCTCCAGATGAGAAATGATGAATGCTCACTAAACTTACTGTGATAATCATTTTATGATGTACGTAAGTCAAATCATCATGTCGCACACAGTAAACTTCTGCCATGCTATATGTCAATCATACCTCATCAAAACTGGAAGAAAAAAAAATCACATGGATTTCCTATAGAGAAAAAAGTGTTTCAGCAGTGACCGATTTTATTAAGAGCTGAGCGGAGCAATTGACTTCAGGTGCCGTTTCTCTGTGATTCTTAATCCAATCAGACCTTCATCCACAGATTGCCACGCCTCAGCTATCTTTTATTCTTCCCCTAGCTCTTTACCCCAGAGCATGACACAGTGCTTTATATATTATATGTGGCTAAATAAATGTTTGATGGATTAATTACTTCAATCTCTTATGTTGGAAGAACTTCGTGAGCTAGTTGTGTGCTTGGTGAACGGTTCTTTCCATGATGAACTTAATTCCTGCTGCAGTTATGTTGCTGTCTATTCACGTGATGGTTCGTCTTGTTGTTTAACTTCCTGTTTCGGCCCTTAGCTATTGACAGGAGTCACCCAGCTTGAGGTTTGAGAAGGGAAAGTGGTGATGTGCTAAATGGTTGCTATATGAGTGTGGTAGGATGTGTCTTAACCTGGTTCCAAAAGTACTTGTAGGGCTCATGTCTGTTAAATGATACTGAACTACGTTCCTATGCTTTTCTTGGCAAAAGAGTCCTCTCATGTACGCTACTGCTCAGTTTAATAAACGAACAAAAAATTGGTTTTTATCTGCCTGGTGACTAGGTTTGTGTCTTAGGTGTTGCTTGACTCAGGGAAGGTTCTAGAGAATTCTCTGAAAAGAGATGCCTACACATGCATCATGAGGCTTGTTCCCCCTAATGCAATTGTAGCTGAAATCCTTCCCTCAGGGATTTATATTCCTTCTTAAGAGCACATTTTAAGAGCGGTGCTACAACAGAAGGATGACTGAACAGGACTGAGGACACTAATGGCCAGGGAGGAAATTAGGGGTTCCATCAGCAAGTATATCTGCCTTTGAGCAACAGTGAGGTTACCGTCCATGTCTGTCTTCTCTGGCCTTTTCTTCCTCTTCAGCTGAGAGGTGACTTTGAAAGAAGCTGGCCAGAGCCTTTCTCTGATCTTGCCCTTCTCACTTCTTTCGTCAGTTTATGATCCTTTTGCCAAAAGTCGGTGAAGCGGAAGATCATCTTTACGTCTTTGATTGTTTGACCTTTACATGTAAGAATCTGTGATGGAACGTTTCAGTGCTGGCTGACTTGTTGCTTAACTTCGACTGGCTTGGTGAAGAGAGGGAAACCATGTTTCTTTATCAGGACTTTCAAACTCATAAGAACTCAATTGTATAGGCTTCCTTGTCATAAATTACTTAAAAATTGTAAGCATGTATGTTGTAAATATGGAGCTGATTATCTTACCTCAAAATAGTCTGTGATAATTAATAGTGAAGAAGGTAAAATTTTCCTGTATTTCAATTTACTGTCGTAAATGACATTATAGTGGCCTGAAAATATTGGGCCAGTCTCATCTACTTAAAGGAATTAGTTTTGGAGAATGTTTCTAGCAAGCATCTGTATGTCGAGTTATAGGAAAAGCAACTAGTTTGTAATGTGGATAAATTAGTGTAACCTGAGAAACCAACCCAGTGACTCTACATTTTAGAGCAGAGACCTAACAGTAGATATATGTTTGAACAGAGACTAATGATTAATCAGTTCAAGAATATTTATTGCTTTATTGTAGAAGATAATGCTACCCTCTGCCTTCAATATAGTTGCTATGATGAAAAAATAAAAATCATCACCCTAAGGGCTTACTGACAACTGATATGACCTGTCCCATATTTGACAAAAAATTACAGGACATGCCAACAGGTAAGAAAAAGTACTGTAGAGGCAATGCAATAAGCAAAAACTAGATTCTCAAACAACATGGACGTTAGAACTATCAGACAAGGATATTAAATGAATTATAATATGTCAAAGATGCTAATTCAAAAATTAGACAACATGCAAGAACAGATGGGTAACATAAGCAGACAGATTGAAATTCAGAAATAATAAAAAGAAAATGCTAGAAATCAGAAACATAGTTAACAAAAATGCAAAGTAAGTATTTTTTGACAGACTGGTAAGTAAACTTGATACTGACAAAGAAAGAATCAATGACCTTGAAGACAGATCAACAGAAACTTTCCAAACTGAAATGCAAAGAGAAAAAGTCATTTTTAAAAAAGAACAGAACATAGACAGTCTGTGGAATGATATGAAAAATTATAGCATATGTACCACTGAAATGCCGGAAGAAGAAAAAGGGGTGGAAGAATATCTGAAGTGATAAGGGCTGAAAAACTTTCCCAAACTAATAACAGACACAAAGCCACACATCCAGAAGGGTTGAGAGAAATACCTGAGGGTTCTCCCCACCCCCTGTGCCAAATACACACTTTCCCTTTTTTCACACGAATTCTCCAGTTCTCTGACACCACCTAGGTGTCCAGCAATTCATTTCTGATGCCAGTTCTTGAAGTTAGTGTAGAAGCGATAAGGGAAGGCCTCAATCCCACAAGTCTGTCCCCGCTTCAGATGCCAACAAAATGGAGAGCTCAGGCTACCCACATTTCTGCCAAGTTAACAATAAATTCTTGGGTGCCACAACCCCAAGTCCCTGAGGTTGGATAATTTGCTAAAACAACTCACAGAACTCAGGAAAAGTGCTCTTCTTACAATTATCAGCTTATTATAAAGGATACAGCTAAGGAATAGACGTAGCTAAATTGGTGTATAGAGCTTCTATGTCCTCTCTGGGGGTGCTCCCCTCCTAGCACCTTTGTATGTTCACCAACCTGAAAGTTTTCTGAACTTCATTGTCTAGAGGTTTTTATGGAGGTTTTACGTAGGTATAATGGGCTCAATCATTGGCCCTTGTTGATTCAGTCTCTATCCCTCTGTCCTCCCTGGAGATCAACAAAGAGGGTGCTACTGAAAATTCCAACCCTCCAATCATGCTCTGGTCTTTGTGGCAAGCAGACCCTATCCTGCTCTATATCCCCAAGAATCCATGAGAGTCACCTTATTAGTGTAAACTCAGGGATGGTTGGAAAGAACTGTTTATGAATAACAAGACGCTCCTGTTACTCTGGCAGTTTCAAGAGTTTTAGGAGTTCTGTGCCAGGAACCTTTGCACTCATCTCACATGCTAGTAAAGTAATGCTCAAAATTCTCCAAGCCAGACTTCAGCAATATGTGAACCGTGAACTCCCTGATGTTCAAGCTGGTTTTAGAAAAGGCAGAGGAACCAGAGATCAAATTGCCAACATCCGCTGGATCATGGATAAAGCAAGAGAGTTCCAGAAAAACATCTATTTCTGCTTTATTGACTATGCCAAAGCCTTTGACTGTGTGGATCACAGTAAACTGTGGAAAATTCTGAAAGAGATGGGAATACCAGACCACCTGACCTGCCTCTTGAGAAATCTGTATGCAGGTCAGGAAGCAACAGTTAGAACTGGACATGGAACAACAGACTGGTTCCAAATAGGAAAAGGAGTACGTCAAGGCTGTCTATTGTCACCCTGCTTATTTAACTTCTATGCAGAGTACATCATGAGAAATGCTGGACTGGAAGAAACACAAGCTGGAATCAAGATTGCTGGGAGAAATCTCAATAACCTCAGATATGCAGATGACACCACCTTTATGGCAGAAAGTGAGGAGGAGCTAAAAAGCCTCTTGTTGAAAGTGAGAGTGAAAAAGTTGGCTTAAAGCTCAACATTCAGAAAACAAAGATCATGGCATCTGGTCCCATCACTTCATGGGAAATAGATGGGGAAACAGTAGAAACAGTGTCAGACTTTGTTTTTTGGGGGCTCCAAAATCACTGCAGATGGTGACTGCAGGCATGAAATTAAAAGGCGCTTACTCCTTGGAAGAAAGTTATGACCAACCTAGATAGTATATTCAAAAGCAGAGACATTACTTTGCTGACTATGGTCCGTCTAGTCAAGGCTATGGTTTTTCCTGTGGTCATGTATGGATGTGAGAGTTAGACTGTGAAGAAGGCTGAGCGCAGAAGAATTGATGCTTTTGAACTGTGGTGTTGGAGAAGACTCTTGGGAGTCCCTTGGACTGCAAGGAGATCCAACCAGTCCATTCTGAGGGAGATCAACCCTGGGATTTCTTGGAAGGAATGATGCTAAAACTGAAGCTCCAGTACTTTGGCCACCTCATGCAAAGAGTTGACTCATTGGAAAAGACCCTGATGCTGGGAGGGATTGGGGGCAGGAGGAGAAGGGGACGACCGAGGATGAGATGGCTGGATGGCATCACGGACTCAATGGACGTGCATCTGAGTGAACTCCGGGAGTTGGTGATGGACAGGGAGGCCTGGTGTACTGCGATTCATGGGGTCGCAAAGAGTGGGACACGACTGCGCGACTGAACTGAACTGCCCTCTGATGGAGAAGGGTAAGAGGCTTAGGGAAGCTTCCTGATGGGAGAGACTGACTGTGGGAGAAACTGGGTCTTGTTCTGATGAGCAGGGCTGTGCTCAGCAAATCTTTAATCTAATTTTCTGTTGATGGGCAGTGCCGTGTTCCCTCCTTGTTGTTTGACCTGAGACCAAACTGTGGTGGAGGTAATGAAGACAATGGCGATCTCCTTCAAAAGGTCCATGCACACACTGCTGCACTCAGTGCCCCAGACCCTGCGGCAGGCCGCTGCTGACCCACACCTCCACCTGAGACTTCTGGATACTCATGGGCAAGTCTGAGGCAGTCTCCTGTGGGGTCACTGCTCCTTTCTCCTGGGTCCTGGTGCTCACAAGGCTTTGTTTGAGCCCTCTGAATGTCTCTGGCGGGTATGGGGTTTGATTCTCAACATGATTTTGCCCATCCTACCATCTTGCTGGGGCTTCTCCTTTGCCCGTGGACATGGGGTATCTTTTTTTTTGCTGGGATCCAAAGTTCTCTGGTCAATAATTGTTCAGCAGCAATTTGTAATTTTGGAGTTCTCACAGGAGAATATGAGCCTACGTCCTTCTACTCCACCATCTTGCCAGAGTTACCTGATTATATACTAGATTACTCTCTCTCTTTCTCTTTCTGTCTCTCCCTCTGTCCTTCTAATGAAAAAATTGAGAAAGAAATGAGTCAAGTATATCTGAGTCAAGTAATTTGCCTCAGCTCATTCTGACTAAAGACAGCTTTTGGACATCGAATAAGAGAATTTTCAAATATGGTAAAAAAGAATCATGTCTGATCAACTTATTAAAAATAGAGAAAAAAAAAATAAGGCCCTTAATCAGGCCTAACATGATGTTTGTTGATACTTTATAGGTTGCAACGAAGAGACAGGGAATTTCAAGTTATTTCAAGAAATAGGGATAGCGTCCAGCTTCCAGTTCAACATGTAAAAACTTGGAAGTTGTCACTCCCCTCCTCACAGCAAGGAAAGAGCTGAACAATCTGAAAACCAGCAACTCTTCTTAGATCCAGCCGAGAAATGAGATCATGGAGTAAACCACAATCCCTGAGCCTGGTGAAACAGGCAGATACAGAAAACTACAGCTTACTAGGAGGAGAACTGCAGCAAGAGCCAGCATCCTTTAGAGATGCTTAAAGGGTAATTAACTGATTTCTGGAGAGTGGGTATGGACAAGCTTGAGAAGAAAAACTTGCTGGAGATCCAACCTTGGCAGTGTCCCCCAAAATTTTCTTGAGCAGCCTCCAGCAGCCCTACCAGGTTCTTACTGAGAAATCAGAGAAAAATCAGAAGTTTCTAGAAGAGGAGGAGGAGAATAACTATTCTGAAATATTCCTAGAGCATATTTTTTTCTCCTTAACAAAGATTTCCCTTAAGGGAAACTGTTCTACCAAAGCCTAACTGACTTGTATTTTTACAGAGTTTAACAGATCTGGAGGAAGGGAAACACCTCAAAGCAATCCTTCCTAGGCAGGTAAATAAAATAAAATGGAGATATACACATAGTCATAGGACCATGGAATTATCCTCTAATTCCCACTTGCACCTCATCAATAGCAGTCCTGAATAATAATGGGGAATTATAGTAAAAGATTACTTCTTATTTACAAAGGAGACTTTAGGGAAACTTGAATACAACAGAGAAGACAAAAACTAGGAACTACAAGAAATGGCAACCCACTCCAGTATTTTTGCCTGGAGAAGCCCATGAGCAGCGGAGCCTGGCAGGCTACAGTTTTTCCGTAGTGGAAAACTGTATGGATGTGAGAGTTGGACTATAAAGAAAGCTGAGTGCCAAAGAATTGATGCTTTTGAACTACGGTGTTGGAGAAGACTCTTGAGAGTCCCTTGGACTGCAAAGAGATCCAACCAGTCCATCCTAAAGGAAATCAGTCCTGAATATTCATTGTAAAAACTGATGCTGAAGCTGAAACTCCGAAACTTTTGCCATCTGATGGGAAGAACTGACTCATTTGAAAGACCCTGATGCTAGGAAAGATTGAGGGCAGGAGGAGAAGGGGACAACAGAGAATGAGATCTCTGGATGGCGTCACCGACTCAATGGATATGAATTTGAATGAACTCCAGGAGTTGGTGATGGACAGGGAGGCCTGGCATGCTGCAGTTTATGGGGTCGCAAAGAGTCAGACATGACTGTGGGACTGAATTGAACTGAACTGAATAGTTAAAGATTACTGCATAGCTCAGACCTTATTTACAAAGGAGGGTTGTAAGAGACAGGGAATTTCAAGTTATTTCAAGAAATAGGGATAGCGTTCCCTAAAGTTCCCTAAAGTTTATAGGTTGCAACGAAGAGACAGGGAATTTCAAGTTATTTCAAGAAATAGGGATAGCGTCCAGCTTCCAGTTCAACATGTAAAAACTTGGAAGTTGTCACTCCCCTCCTCACAGCAAGGAAAGAGCTGAACAATCTGAAAACCAGCAACTCTTCTTAGATCCAGCCGAGAAATGAGATCATGGAGTAAACCACAATCCCTGAGCCTGTGGGAAACCTGAATACAACAGAGAAGGTAACAGCTAGGAACTACAAGAAATGGCAACCCACTCCAGTATTCTTGCCTGGAGAGTCCCATGGACAGCAAAGCCTGGCAGGCTACAGTTCATGGAGTCACTAAAGAGTTGAACACGACTTTGCGAATAAACAGAAAACAACAAAAAATAATTTTAGCCTCTAACATCTATAGCTACAATAGTGCACAGCTTAAAGTCTAACCAGATAAATATAAAACCTCATACTAGAGAGTCATTACCTCAGCTCCTAATGTCCAATATATCGTGTCTGGCTTTTAGTTCAAAATTACAAAAAGACAGCATTATAAAAGAAAGAAAAAGCACAGTCTGAACAGACAGTAAACCTTAAAAGAAGACTAAGATCTGGCAGATATTTTGGAATGGTCAGACCTAGAACTACCTATATTCTTCCACTGCTAATGGAAAGGGAACAACGTGCAAGAATGGATGGGTAAAATAAGTAAAGAGATGGAAACTCTTAAGAGAGAATTAAAAGGAAATACTAGAAATAAAAATATATGGCAACAGAAATTAATATCTTTGATCTGCTCATCAGTAGACTGACTGCAGCCAAGAAAGAATCAGTAAGTGTGAAAATATGCCAATAGAAATGTCTCATATTGAAAAGTAAATAAATTTTTTAAAACTATGGGGGTGTGGGGGTGAGGAATGGAAAATGTAAGATCTGTGGGACAAATGAAAAGGTATAACATTCACCTAAAAGTGATTCCATAATGAGACAAAAGAGACAACAGAATGTAAGACATGTTTACTATGTTAATGAAATGATGAGGATTGGGAAAATTAGGGAGTGCAGGCAACCATCTTCAGCTGTTAAGGAAACAAGTTTCGTAGAAAATTTAAATGCCTTCTTTCTCATCATGCCCACTCTCCCAGTCACTTCACAGATGACTTTTCTGCTGTGAGTGGGTCTGCTCTGTTTTCTACTTTCTTGCTTCTCTTCCTCCTGTTTTTTTCACATGCCTTCTACCACCGCATGCCTGCTGAGCATCTCTTAGTTTGGTGATTAATTTATTGTCTGTGTTCTGTCTGGATGTCTCTATTCCACTCACTAGGAGAGAATCTGACTGGGTTAATCACCCTCCAGCATTAAAATCACTGAGACAGGATTCCTTTATCAAATCACCTGTTAGGCTGCTGTGTGTGTGCTCAGTCAGTCATGTCCAAGTCCTTGTGACCCCATGGCCTGTAACCCACCAGACTCATCTGTCCATGGGATTTTCCAGGCAAGAAACTGAAGATGGTTGCCATTTTCTTACTCTAGGAGGTCTTTTCGACTCAGGGATTGAGTCTCTGTCGCCTGTATCTCCTGCATTGGCAGGTGGATTCTTTACCACTGAGCCACCAGGGAAGCCACAGTCAGGCTTCTGGCCAACCTATAAAGTGACTATATGCAGTCAGGGGCTGATTACTAATCCAATCATCTCTGACCTAAGCAAATGGATCCCATGATAAGAGGAATTAAGAACCAGAAACTGTTTCTTAGTTTGTGTTTGGAAAGGACTATTGGCAAGTTGGTCTCTGAGTAGAATATGAATTTATTTGAATTACCTGGCACTTTGGCAGCATGTTGCAAAATAGAAACTTAAGCACCCCTCCAAAGAAACAATGGTACCTTTGATTCAATATATCCTTTTCTCCTTGAGTTCTGGTTTATACCATGTTACAGAGTCTCTACCACCACCAATGGGGGGACAGGGAGTGTGAAAAGTAACACCGCTGCTGACAGTTCCAAGGTAAATGCTGAGATTCAGAACCTGGAACAGGCTGCTTCTATGACCCAAAGCACTCTGGGGACAGGCCAAGGCAGACAGCTCCACAGACAGTACCCAGACTAATGCGATGTCCCCAGGAACAGCAGTGCATGTCCGTGATGGTCTTATTCTTTGAGTTATTCCACTGTGTCACCTGTCGCTTATATTTTCAACCATCCTCTACTAAACATGGCTGAAAGACACAGAGGAAAATGTATGTGCTAAAACAGAGGAGGGTGTGTGTGAAAGTTTCCCCTCAAGAGCGCAGTATGCTTGAAAATTATTTTTCACTTACCTGATTTCAGTTTAGGCTATTAATTTTCTGAAGCAGATGAAATCAATGTAGGAAGAGAGCAGCATTCTATTAGTGTTCACTTTTCACTGAAATTCAAGTTAAATATGAATGTGCTTTCTCTTCACTAGTTTCCACGGGATTGTATTTAGCTGACTTCCCTGAATACCTGTGACGCACAGCAGTGAGGAAGAGGTGCCAGCATTATTTCTTTAGTTCTTGAGTGTGTTTGACTTTTAAGGGCACTTTTCTTAGGGAGGGCAAAAGTGTTTTGCTCTACCTTCAGGTAAGGGGTTGTGAGTGAGTAAAGCCTACAAAGAAGATAAGAACCCTATTCCTGTTTAACTCTGGCCTCAGAATCAAAAGAATTGTCCCCCTGCATGACATCCTGTTTATTATCTTTGTCCTCTGTGCATGCTGCTTCTTAGAAAGAACTAGAGTGGTGTCTTATGCTTTCCTAGTACAGATTCATATTTAAGAAATTGACATAAAATGTGTACAAGTACACTTTTCCCATTTTACCAGTTTTCTTTGATTCAACGTACCTCAAAACCTGACTGTTGCATGACTGTAAACAGCGTATTTCATCCTAATCTGTTTCTTATGATAGATTTTTAGGGGAGAAAAGATAACTTTTAAACATTTTTTCTTCATAAATCCTTTGTCTTTATCAAGAAAAAAATGCTCACTGTTGTTCTTATTCAATTTGCAAAAGGAAATATCAAGGTGATTTATTCAGTCATCAAAGTGTTTTAAGTGCCCCCAAGACTCAAACAGCTTTTATAACACCTGTGGGAACTTAAACTGGTCAGATACTATTCCTATTTTAAAGACGAAGAAACTAACTCACAGGGAGGTTAGATGATTTATCTAAACTAAAAAATGGAATATAACTACAAAAATAAGGTTGTTTTTAAAGTCTGGATTTATGACTTTCAGTCAAATCATTTAACTTACACTTTCACACAACTGTTATAAATGTTACCATACATCAGGACCCATATAAGATCTATACTTTCTGTAACATGCATGACATGTTACAGGAATTATATTAATCTCATGTAGCATTATGCAATTTTTTTGTTTTTACTTGTCACATAAAATTTATGGTGAATTTATACTCAATGTTAATTGGAAAAAAATGTCCATCATCAAAAAATCTACAAACAATAAATGCTGGATAGGATTTGAAAAAACAGGAACCCTCTTGCACTGTTGGTAGGAATGTAAATGAAGCAGCCACTATGGAGAGCAGCATGGAGATTTCTTAAACAAAAACTGGAAATAAAACTACAATAAGGACACACGTACCCCAATGTTCATTGAAGCACTATTTACAATAGCTAGGACATGGAAGCAACTTAGCTGTCCATTGACAGATGATTGGATATAGAAGTTGTGGTATATATATAAAATAAACATCCTCAGGCACAAACAGGAATGCATTTATGCATCTGAGTCCGTTGAACTGAGGTGGATGAACCTAGCGCTTGTTACACAGTGAAGTAAGTCAGAAAGAGAAAAACAAATATCATATATGTGAAAAATGGTACTGATGAACCTATTTTCAGGGTGAGAATAGAGACATAGACATAAAGAAAAGACTTGTGGACACAGTGGGGAAAGTAAAACGTGAAAGTGAAGTCGCTCAGTCGTGTCCAACTCTTTGTGATCCCATGGACCATAGCCTACCAGGCTCTTCCATCAGTGGAATTTTCCAGGCAAGAACACTGGAGGGGGTTGCCATTGTCTTCTCTAGGAGATCTTCCCCACCCAGGGATTGAACCCAGGTCTCCAGAATTGCAGATAGATGCTTTACCATCTGAGCCACCAAGGAAGTCTGAGGAAGGCAGAGTGTGGGACAAATTGAGAGTAGCATTAACATATATACACTACCACGGGCAAATAGCTAGCTAGGAGGAAGTCACCATATCACAAGGGGAACTCAGCCCAGAGCTCTGTGATCATCTAGAGGGGTGGGGCGGGGAGGGGGAGGGAGGCTCAGGAAGGAGGAAATAATATGTATACCTATGGCTGATTCATGTTGTTGTACAGCAGAAACTAATACAACCTTGTAAAGCATTACCCTCCAATTAAAAATTTTAAATAAAAAGAGAAGAAAAAATGTTCATAGTCAACTTTATTTTTTATTAGCAAAAAAAAAAAAAAAGACAATTGGACAGGTTTACTTTGCCCTCTCCTAAGGGCCTCTTGTACATGAATTACCATTAATGAAGGGAGTGAGAAAAGTGACCCCTTTTACCTGGACAGCAAACAAAGCCAGACGTGTACAGAGAGCTTAGTGTCCACAACACATAATAGTATATCTGAAGAGTAGTGAACTCCATATTCAAACAGAGGTTGGCAAATAAATCCAGAGTTACTGAGAGCCTGATTTTTCCTTTTTAAAGACAAGCTAGTTTGACTGTTGGAAACTGTCGTTGCCCACCGCAACACAGAACAGTCACATATGCAAATACGGACATGATGCCTGCGGTCTCAGTGTGGATTAATTACTGCTGGCCGCCAGGAGCCATGAGTGAGCTATGCTGTTTCTCTGATAAACCCAACCCTCCCTCCCTCAGAGACAAAAGAAACACAGGCGTGAAAAGGCCAGAGCCTCAAACCATAGTTATTTCACCTTGAATAGACTTTCAAAATGAAGCCCTTTCATTTCACTTTCTATATTAAACATTGAAAATGAAAAAGGAATTTCAAATCTTGTTTCTTCATTGGTGTATCACAAACTGCTAATTAGAAAAGATTTCTTTTACTAAATGATTATCTCTTATGTCTTTTTTAACACTTGCAAAGTTACAACTTCGGGAGAAGAGGAAAGAGCTTTAATTAAAGAATGAATGATTGAATATTCAGTTTTAATTGATGTTGCCCTGTGCTATTATTTTGCGTGTTTATGGATGTTTTATCTGATTCTGTTATCAGAATAACTAAAGAGAGAGACATTGACTATTGAGCCTAAAAAAGGGGGAGGGTTTCTGCCTGATCTCATTCAGTCATTTAAGTTCAAGAATCATCTGAAGCATGGTTTCCATGACAACAAGTCACTAATCGTGAACATAAAATAAAAACTCAACCTTCGCTGAATTTGGCAGTTACATGGATGATGTCTAATTTTTTTTTAAGTAGTAAAATGGCACTTTTCCTTAGGGAATTCTTCAAGTCAATTTCCTGAAATGAAGAAGCCACTTCATTGTGGAGTTAACGCTAGTGTGGCAAAGGTGTGGGCTTAAACCTGTCCAGATCGTCAGACAGTGCTGTCAACACACAGCTCTTGCTAGAGACATGGGAGAAGGTTGCAATGCGTGAGGAATTTTTGCATCTTTGAGCTAAGAGAGTTGCTGAGGTGGATGAATGAACCCAGAAATATCAAGCACTGTATTTGAACCTTCTTTAGACTGGGGACAGAAAAAAAACATTTGAAGGGAAAAGAGTTAAAACCTAAAATCAGCTCTTGTCATGGGGTTAGTCATCTACCCTCAATCACTAGCAAAAGCTTCTGGTTTCTCTCTGTCTGGCATATTTAAAAAAAAAAAAAAGTGAACTCTTTGGGGCTTGGAAACCTATTCAACTGACACAATGGCACCACTGAAAATTCATCGGTTGATGACCTGCGCATATCATTTTTAAAAATTGCTTCAGTCTGAGTTACCTTTCACCAGCTCTGTAAGTCTACTCACTAGGTCACTAGAAGTGAGTAAGAACATTGTGACAAATTCTGTTTCCATGACAATGAATGAACCAGTGAAAATGGGGAGGAGAAGAAAGATCTGTATTCTGTAGAATACTCTCAACTGTTTGCCTGTTTTCATTTTTAGCCGTTTAGTTCTCGTGGCTCTGTTCCAGGACTCTTTAATTTGCCAGTAGCTGTTTTTCCTACACAGATTACAGGAGCAATTCATCAGTGAATGTTTCATTCAGTGGTCCCATCTAATGTAAGAAAACATAAAAATGATTTTTTTCAATTATGTATTTGTGTTTGTTTAGAAAGAATGTAATATGCTTTTTTCCTTTCTTTTTTCACAATCTAGCTTTAGTGTTCTTATTCTTTCTTATTTATTGACTATTACTTTACACAGACTACAAATGCAATCTGTAAGTTGTAGGATCTTCTTTTAAATGCCAATAAATCCCAAAAAGGCAATGATTTTTGAATTTATTGGACTGAAACCCAGAGGGGGATGTAAAGAGAAAAGGAACATTAAAATATTTAGACCCAATACATGCTACAATGAAACAAAGTGTTTAGGAAAAATTAAGAAAGCAACAGAGCCTTTCCTTACTAAATTACCTTAAATTGGCTTACATATTTACATACAGTGGGATGTGTTTATGTTATTTCAGCTCTTATCCACTTCCTGAACATAATGATAGCACTACTATTTCCTTGGGGAGAGAGGGAAAATTGATTCCAATTGTTTTAGTTTTTAAATGATGAAAAAAGCAAAAAGAACTCATGTTTGCACCAGGAAAAAAAAATAGATATGCAACTATTTCTTTCTGAGGTATGAAATAAGAAAAATATCCTCTGAAACCATGTGTTTTCAATTTAGCTTTAGTTTGTATCTCAACAAGTAACTAAGTTAGCTCATTTTTAAAACTAAGTTCAAATAATAGGATTTTCCCCTTGCCTTCCTTTTCAACTAAAACAAAGAAAATTAACCAGTTTTCAATTTTCAAGTGTTTATTCTGCCATTTTGTAGCCACAGATTTAAAGGACAATTATTTCTTTTCCAAATTCATTCATTTGCTCAGAGCAGGAAGAAATGTTACTCCTTAATGTTGTAGACTGCCAGCAATGAACAAACTAATCAGATTTCATCTTCATCTGAGACTAAATGGGCAAAGGTCCTTGAGATTCACAGAAAGTAAAGCATAAAACTATTTAACATTTATTATGCAAAGCTCTGCCAATCAGAAGTTTTTTTTTCAAAATTTCAATAAATATTAATGCAATAATATATTTTTCCATGAAGAACTGTTCTTAAGGGTCATATTTGCTCTGAGAGCTTAATTTCTCTGCCAAGAACAGAAAGAGCTCTCACATTGAAAAGAATATGGTAATTTTCTTTTCCTCCCTTTTTAACACATACACACAAAAATATTAATATTAGTGGATCTCAGAGAATGTGCATGATTGAAAATCAAAGCAATTGTCTTAATGAATAAACTCTAGTTGTTTTGCAGCAGATATCTATAAACTATTTAGAAAGAAACCACACCATTCTGAAATCCATGTTGACAGCCTTGAATTTGTTCTTGATTTAAAATAGTGAGGGCAACGGTGTCAGTTGACTGGATCGAACAGGGTGAGGTCTAATGACTGCTTTTGTTCTCCTGCCGTATGTAACTGCTTCCACCCTTTATGGGCAATGGGCATGGTTCTGCTAGCAGTGTCATGCTTCCTTTGCTAGACCTAAGATCATGAAGCAAGTAGCTGGCGTTCAGCTCACATCGGTGTTAATAGCGTGAGATCCCTCAGCCAGCTGCTGTCTGGGAAATAAAGATGGCATGACCCACCCAAGAGACACCTGCCTCCACACCAACATGACCCGAGCTGGTACCAAACAGTGCAGGAGTCGGCTTGTTAACGCTAATATCTCCAGCGACACAGGAATAAACAGCCACTCTCTCAGTCCTGTAGATTGAAAGTGTCCCAAAAATACTGTCAGGCTCAGTTGCTGATCATTAAAAATGAGTACAAATGAGAGGAATACTGACTTGTTGATCCACCCAAGTCAAGTTGACATCCTTATGACACTATTCACAACTGTATAGATATCTTTCAGGTATTAGGAGGAGAGAGGTTGACAAAGAAAATAATCATGAGATTTCCTGACTTTTAGGTTAAAACTGGTTGATAACAAAGAGTGCAAATAATGTATATAGATAGATATATATAGCTGAATCATTTTGCTATACACCTGAAACTATCACAACGTTGCACATCAGCTAAATTTCTACAAAAATTTTAAAAATAAAACTGGTCAATAACAAAACACACTATATATACTCCAATGATTCCTTTTCACAATACACATTAAATGTTGTGCTCAACAACTATTTCATATGTCGCCTCTGCTACAGCATATCTATTACTTAAAATTGTTCTTAACACTGACAGGACACTACGTAAATATTCAGGGCAATGACATTTCAAAAGGCTTATTACTCTCTGTATGAACATAATACATATATAAATACATAGTGTTTATCATGAATGTGGTCACATTTTAAAAACAACGAAAAAAGATATTGAATGTATATTCATATAGCATTATAAGCATTAATAAGGAAATATATGTTTATAAATCTAACAGGTGTTTCTAATACTTTCAATCCATTCCTGAAAAATTATGTGAAATAGTTTTTTACTCATATAGTTTTTTAATCCACTGAGATGTCACTACTGAAATACATTTTGTGGAGTACTTGTTAGTAGAGCCAGAAATATATTTGCAATATGAAGACTATTCTTTTTATCTGTTTTTCAGCTTTATTTTTTAATCCCTATGATTTTAAAATATGCTTAAGAGTAAACATTTAAAGCACATATGTACTTTTATTGTTGGCATTTTTTCCACTCTTTCCCCACAGGTGATGCTGAGAGGTATTGCTTCAAGGTTATCATGTTGAAGCAAATTAGATCTGGCCAAGACTGCTGGCCCAGGATCCAACATCCTGCACGTCCAGAATGTAACCCCAGTGTCCAGCCAAATCTCCCTTTGCTGTTTTGGGAGTGTAAGAGATTTATTCTATACATGTAGTTGACAGCTCAGGATCTCTGACCCAAGCCAAGAAAACATCTATTGAAGAATCTTTAGATAAATGAAAGTCATAGTCTTCTATTTACTGTATAAGCAAGGCTATCTCCCATCAGTAAATCATGCAAAATTTTCAACTGCGTTGAAAACTCATTACTTTTAAAAGACCTTCAGTAAAGTAGATTGCTACCAATTTAGTGTGCTGACATTCACTCAGTAGTATTATTTCTTCTTCCCATAGTAGACAAGGTGTGCACCAAAGATAAACAGAGATAGAGTTAAAGAATCTAAACATTATAAAGAAGTATGGAAGACTAACCACAGAAAAGCAACCAGAATAATCGCATTGGAGGATTATAAAAGTGGGTTATCAGGGAGAGCACAGTAAGGTTTTTCAACATAATAATTAGGGAAGGATGTTGCATGCAAAGAAACAGTTGAACAAAGGCAGAGAAGGGAAAATCAATCTATAATAGTTAGACAACCACAAACAGCTCACTGTTGACGGAACACCCAGTGTAATGAGGCAGGTGGTAGAAACGAAGAGTGACAGAGATACGCAGGGGCCACATCCAGGAGGTCCATGGTCATTAACTCCTTACATGTTATTTTATCCCAGTGACCTTTTGGGAGATGAAGATGGCAGTTCTGATGAAAAATAATGACAATGACAGAAAATATTCAACAAGATGAATTGGAGATTTGTTTTGAAAGCAGAATTGTCAAACCTTGGTGATTATTTGGGAATCTCATGAAGAAATGAGAGACTGCAAAATTCTATATGATGCACAAATTCTACCTGGAGCAACTGAGTGGATGTCAGTGCCACCAAGCAAGGGAAAAGAGCCAGCATTGGGGGAATGGGTTGAAACAAATGTGTCTGTGGGACATTCCTGTAAAGATGTCCACCTAGGAACCAAGTAGATGAGTCTGGAGCCGAGAACACAGACCTAGAATTGTGATCCACTGGGAAATAATGTATGCTGAAACCAGGAGACAGAAGGAGACTGCTCAAAGAAAATAAAAAGGGAAATAAGTTGTGAATTCAGGATCCAAACCTGGGGCAGAATAATTATTTAAGAAGTTTCCAAAAGAAAATGAGCCAAGAAAGGAAACAGAAAGGAGCTGACCAAAGGAGGGGGAGAATCCATAATAAAGGCACAAAAGTGAAAAATGCAGCAAAGGGTTCCAGGAAGATAAGATGAAAAACTACAAATTAATCTCCTGTTCTGCCTCTCCCTATCTGAATACAAATCTACATCATTGGAAATAGAACTTAGATTAAGAAACATCTAGGAAAGGCCACGGTCAGCATACTCACATATTATTTAGAAGTATGGTAAGTGTGTGTGTGTGTGTGTGTGTGTGTTTAATTCCTTTTCTACCTTATCCTCAAAGCACCACAAATTCTTTAGGTAAAATTCCTGAATTCATTCTTCACAATTAAACTTGTAATAAATGTTAACCATAAGTCAATTCAATGTTATTGTCATTGACAAGGACCAGGAATGAAGATTCTGTTACATAATCTCCTGTTCTGCCTCTCCCTATCTGAATACAAATCTACATCATTGGAAATAGAACTTAGATTAAGAAACATCTAGGAAAGGCCACGGTCAGCATACTCACATATTATTTAGAAGTATGGTAAGTGTGTGTGTGTGTGTGTGTGTGTGTGTGTTTAATTCCTTTTCTACCTTATCCTCAAAGCACCACAAATTCTTTAGGTAAAATTCCTGAATTCATTCTTCACAATTAAACTTGTAATAAATGTTAACCATAAGTCAGTTCAATGTTATTGTCATTGACAAGGACCAGGAGTGAAGATTCTGTTACCAATTGTGGGTGGAAGCTTTGGCTTTAATGTCAAGCTGAGAGTACAATGGATATTTTGTGAAAGATGAGAAGCCTCTGCATTAATTGAGTCCTAACAGAAAAGCATAACATTCTTCAGTGCAGACAAGAAGAGCAAGTTTCACAATGGAAGGAAACTGGGTTGTAAAGCCACACAGAATGCACACAGAATGCCAAAGCCTTTGACTGAGTGAATCACAATAAACTGTGGGAACTTTTGAAAGCGATAAAAATACCAGACTACCTGACCTGCCTCTTGAGAAACCTGTATTCAGGTCAGGAAGCAACAGTTAGAACTGGACATGGAACAACAGACTGTTTCCAAACAGGAAAAGGAGTACGACAAGGCTGTGTATTTTCACTCTGCTTATTTATCTTACATGGAGAGTACATCATGAGAAATGCTGGGCTAGAGGAATCACAAGCTGGAATCAAGATTGCTTGGAGAAATATCAATAATCTCAGTTATGCAGATGACATCACCCTTATGGGAGAAAGTGAAGAAGAACTAAAGAGCCTTTTGATGAAAGTGAAAGAGGAGAGTGAGAAAGTTAGCTTAAAGCTCAACATTCAAAAAAACTAAGATCATGGCATCCAGTTCCATTCAGTTCAGTTCAGTTCAGTCGCTCAGTCATGTCCAACTCTGTGACCCCATGAATCGAAGCATGCCAGGCCTCCCTGTCCATCACCAACTCCCGGAGTTCACCGAGACTCATGTCCATCGAGTTCGTGATGCCATCCAGCCATCTCATCCTTGGTCGTCCTCTTCTCCTCCTGCCCCCAATCTCTCCCAGCATCAGAGTCTTTTCCAATGAGTCAACTCTTTGCATGAGGTCGCCAAAGTACTGGAGTTTCAGCTTTAGCATCATTCCCTCCAAAGAAATCCCAGGACTGATCTCCTTCCGAATGGACTGGTTGGATCTCCTTGAAGTCCAAGGGACTCTCAAGCGTCTTCTCCAACACCACAGTTCAAAAGCATCAACTCTTCAGTGCTCAGCCTTCTTCACAGTCCAACTGTCACATCCATACATGACCACAGGAAAAGCCATAGCCTTGACTAGACAGACGTTAGTTGGCAAAGTAATGTCTCTGTTTTTGAATATGCTATCTAGGTTGGTCATAACTTTTCTTCCAAGAAGTAAGTACCATTACTTGGTGGCAAATAGATGATGAAACAGTGGAAACAGTGGTAGATTTTATTTTGAGGGACTCCAAAATCACTGCAGATGGTGACTGCAGCCGTGAAATTAAAAGATGCTTACTCCTTGGAAGGAAGGTTATAGCCAAGCTAGAGAGCATATTAAAAAGCAGAGACATTACTTTGCCAACAAAGTTCTGCCTAGTCAAGGCTATGGTTTTTCCAGTGGTCATGTATGGATGTGAGAGTACTTTTCTTCCAAGAAGTAAGTACCATTACTTGGTGGCAAATAGATGATGAAACAGTGGAAACAGTGGTAGATTTTATTTTGAGGGACTCCAAAATCACTGCAGATGGTGACTGCAGCCGTGAAATTAAAAGATGCTTACTCCTTGGAAGGAAGGTTATAGCCAAGCTAGAGAGCATATTAAAAAGCAGAGACATTACTTTGCCAACAAAGTTCTGCCTAGTCAAGGCTATGGTTTTTCCAGTGGTCATGTATGGATGTGAGAGTTGGACTATAAAGAAAGCTGAGCACTGAAGAATTGATGCTTTTGAACTGTGGTGTTGGAGAAGACTCTTGAGAGTCTCTTGGACGCAAGGAGATCCAACCAGTCCATCCTAAAGGAAATCAATTCTGGGTTTTCATTGGAAAGACTAATGTTGAAGCTGAAACTCCAGTACTTTGGCCACCTGATGCAAAGAGCTGACTCATTTGAAAAGACCCTGATGCTGGGAAAGTATGAAGTCAGGAGGAGAAGGGGACGACAGAAGATGAGATGGTTGGATGACATCAACGACTCAATGGACATTGGTTTGTGTAGGCTCCAGGAGTTGGTGATGGACAGGGAGGCCTGGCGTGCTGCAGTTCATGGGGCAAAAAGTCAGACACGACTAAGTAAAAGGAAATCAATTCTGGGTTTTCATTGGAAAGACTAATGTTGAAGCTGAAACTCCAGTACTTTGGCCACCTGATGCGAAGAGCTGACTCATTTGAAAAGACACTGATGCTGGGAAAGTATGAAGGCAGGAGGAGAAGGGGACGACAGAAGATGAGATGGTTGGATGACATCAACGACTCAATGGACATTGGTTTGTATAGGCTCCAGGAGTTGGTGATGGACAGGGAGGCCTGGCGTGCTGCGGTTCATGGAGCAAAAAGTCAGACACGACTAAGCGACTGGACTGAATTGAGTGAACATGCTGCAGATTCCTGGGTAGGGGACGGCAGAAATGCAGTGGACTGTTGACATCTTGGCATTGTGCACAGGGACAGCTCATCAATTAAAGACAATAACTAATATGCCATCAAAGATTTGTTGTCAGGCACTGTGAGATTCTAGTAACAGCCCAGCCCTTCAGCTGGGTGTCTTAGGTAAATATTTACGGTCCTAACATCTACCTTCCTCATTTGTTCCTACCCTAGAATCTTGTTGTGAAAATACACATGCAAAGCATTCGTCTAGTACAGTAGTTCACAACACAGGGTGATTTTGCCCCACAGGGGAAATCTGCAAATGTCTGGAGACAGTTTTGGTTATCATGACAGGAGAGGTTGGGTGTTAACTGGCATTTAGTAGGTAAAAGTTTGTGGATGCTGTGAACCTTCTCTAACGCACAGGACAGCATCCAAGAATGAAGAATTATCTGATCCAAAAGGCCAATGTGCCAAGAACAGGAAACCCTGATCTAACCATCATGCATACATTATAATAGTCCTTACACCGTGCTAGGAACTACTTAAGTGCTTGACATCAACTCAGCTAACCTCATCCAAACACCATGAGATTAGTCCTAGTATCATCTCCTCTTTACAGATTAGGAAACTGGCAGACAGAAAAGAAGTTCAGTAATTAAACAGGGTTACATAACTAGTAGTGATAGAACTAGGGTTTCATAAATGTTAACTATTACTGCATTTCATAGAAAAGTGATGTTCTTTCAGGTATTTTCAAATACTCAACTTGTGGCATCAGATAGCAAAGACTGGTATGTCAGCTTCCATGCAAACATTGACACAAACCCAGGCAAAATTGACATGTTACATGCTTTGGCTTCCTTAATCAAGCTTTTCTTTAAATGAGGACAAAATGAAATGGAGTAATGGTTAAAAATGAGGAAATGTAGCATTTCTTAAGAGCATCTTAAAAAGACAATTGCCAGACTTCCTTTTAGAGAAATCTTCTTAGTGTTAAAAGTCAGTAAAACCTGACTTCAGTAACTGGCATTAGGGCTCCTCTAATGCTGAAGTCAATAGCTTCTCTTGTAGCGGTGTTATGGTTTAAGCACTGCTTCAGGCCTGTGCAGAACTTGAACGTGAGATCAAAGAGATAAAAGTCACCTGACTCTATCACTTCACTAAAGCCTGAAATTCCTAGGATGGTACATTTATGCAATTTTCAGTGATGTATCATTGATTGTTTTTTAACCGTTCTTTGCATCAGTGTGTTTTGGAAGGTATTTCTCTCCTTTTTAAACCTCCCTTTAGGGAAGCTGAAATGTAAACTGTTGAGTGTAGATGTGTGTGGACCTAAAACCCTGAAAGGCAGCAAATACTGAAATGTTAGCACACATATAAATATTTTGACAATTGTAACAAAATAGTTACAGAATTTTGGCATCCTGAAGTTTCAAGATAATTGCAAATGGAGTGAAAACAGTACAATATAAGAGTACGCTATAGTACAGCATAGTGGCTAAAAGTGTGAGGTTTATTCTCGGATCAGTATCCAAATCTCATTCTTTAATAATAGCATGATCTTAAAAAATGACTTGACTACTCTGAATCTGTTACCTTTCCTACTGAAGAAGGAAACAGAAGGTTTGATAGTAGAATGTTCTCCAAAAATAAAAGCTATCATATGCCAAGCACTGTTTAGACAGTAAGGGTACTATGATGAACTACCCTCAAGCAGCTTATAATTAAAAAATTAAATGGAATATCATCTCAGAAATATTTTGTGCAAAAGAAACAATTCTGAATAAGCTGATTGTGATCAGACAAGCATGGGGGCCAATAAGGCCTCTGAGGGGATGCCATTTGAGCAGAGATCTGGACACTACGAACCAGTAATTCACGTGAATACCTGGGAAGGAGTGTCCTAAGCAAAAGCAAGAGCAAATGGAAGCATCCCCAGTCTGGAATACTCCAGTGACTTTGAGAAAAATCAAGGAGATCTGTGAGGTTGATACTCAGTGACTCATGAGTTGAATTTGAAAAGTAGCCAGGGATTCTCTCTTGTAGGAACTGATACTCTATAGTAGGATTTTGGATTTTATTCTATGATGGGAAATCATTGGATGTTTTTTGTAGGGGAGTATCACGATGCAATTTATGTTTTGAGAGGATTGCTATGGGTCCTGTGTGAAGAATAGACTCTAGGAACCAGGGGTAGATGCGGGAAATCAAGAAAAAGCAATCAAAACAGTGAAGGCAAGACATGGTGGTGACTTCAAATAGGAAGGTGACACTTGGAAGCAGCCAGAAGGATTAGAATCATCATGTATTTGGAAATAGATGTAACATAACTTCTGATAGATCGAATGTGAATTGCGAGAAAGAAACTAAAAGTGATTTCAAAGCTTGGGGTCTAAGTAACTTGATGAAAGAGACTGGATAATGAACTGGTGAAAAGAAAGAGGAATTATATAGAGTGGAGTTAGAGATACTAATTCAGCATCCATGTGGGAATATTCAGTTGACCATTGGATGTACAAGTATACATTCAGGAAAGAGGTCAAGAATGAATCATAAAATTTGCTCATTATTAGAGTGTTAATATATTTGAGCCAGGAGAACTGAGTTAAATCACTATAGGAGTATGCTGAAATTGTAAAGAAAAGAGATTCCAGGTCTAATCTCTATGAGTCTCCGATATTTAGAGGTCAAGAAAATGAGACAAATGAAGGAAAATTATAGGAGAAGAATTTCTTAGATCCAAACAAATGAAATGTTTAAAGAAAAAGAAAATGACCTACTGTCATATGCTACAAATGTACTGAATAAGATGAGGGAAGAATTGACCATTGTCAACATACAGGCCATCAGTGATTCTGGGAAGAAAGCATTCAGTGGAGTGATGGGTATAACGCCTTATTTCATGGACTGAGATCAAGAAAGAATGTGTGTTGACGGCAGGGTGGGTGGGTGTTGGGAAGGGTACAAATAAAGAAAGGAAAAATACTTAATGCATGTTTGTAAAAATTAAATAAGAAAATACATGTGAAGCATTTAGCTCAAGGCTTGGTACATTACAAAGTGCCACTTAATAGTCACATCACTTTGTATAATTTTTATATAGTCATTCCCTATTACTTAAATATTAACAGTATACACAGTCAGACCAAGAGAAATATACATGTGCATTAATACATTAATATTTTTGTTTAGGTGTTATATATATATATGAATAATTATATTTTTTCTCACAACATTCTGTAGAAAAAAATCTATATTGTCATGTGAGTTTTTCCATTTCACAGCTGACAAAGCTTCGGTACCAGTTTATGACTTACTCCAAAGTCACATATAAAACTAGAAGTAAAACCAAGAACTAACGATGCTTGACTCTTTTTAACAATAAAGAATAAAAGTTCAGTTTTACCACTGAATAAGAAAACAAAAATATCAATGAGAATTAGACAACTTAAATACAAACATATATCACTTTAGTGAGCTTTACTTTATTATGCTTATCAAATATTGTGTTGTTTAAAAATTGAATATTTATGACAACCTTGTATTGAACAAGTCTATTGACATCATTTTTCAAACAGATTTTACTCATGTCATGTATCTGTGTCACATTTTGGTAATTCTTGCAATATTTCAAACTACATTATTATTATATTTGTTATGGTTATTCATGGTCAGTCATCTTTGATGTTACTATTATAAAAAGATTACAGCTGACTGAAGGCTGAGAAGATGGTTAACATTTTCTAGCAATAAAGCATTTTTAAGGTATATACGTTAGTTTTTTTTAACATAATGGTATTACACATTAATTTACTACAATATATCATAAACATAACTTTTACATGCACTGGAAAACCAAAAACTTCATATGACTTTCTTCATTTTGATATTCGCTTTATTGCAGTGGTCTGGAACCAAACTCATAATATTGCAAAGGTAAGTCTGTATCTGACTTGAATGATGAACACCCAAAAGATATTTGTAATTCATAAATCATTTACACATGTTCTGTTAACCATCTTGTACACTTTGTTCTTTGCAGATATGGTCAGATTATTCCATAAAGTGAGAAAATGTTCTGCCATAATGACAGATTAAAATGTTTTCTTCATAAAAATTACATAAGGGAAGGATAGATAAAGGGCAAAGCATTTCTTCAAGTATACATTTAATCAATCAAAAAATATAGTGCAATACTGTATTCGTATTGCTACACATGACATGAATCAGCCACGAGTGTACATGAACTCCCAATCCCGTAAAGCAAAACAAACTAAAAAAAAATAAAAATTAATTTAAAAAATATATAGTGCAATTACCCATGCTGGGTAGTTGTTTAGGTACTGGGCATACATAAAGAGATAGAGCAAGCATGATTCCTGCCGCCTTGATATCTATAATCTAGTGAAATAAGTAATAATCAAAATTAAGAAACAGATGAATATGTTCCAAATGAAAGAAATGATAACACCCAGAAAAAGAAATAAACAATGTGGAGAAAAGCAGTCTATCTGATAAGAAGTTCAAAGGAATGATCATAAAAATGCTCAATAAACTCAGGAGAAGAGTAGATGAATACAGTACAATTTTAATGAAGAATTACAAACAAAGCTGAAGAATATAATTACTAAAATAAAAAACACACCAGAAGGAATAAACACTAGATTAGATGATGCAGGGTAATAGATTGGCAAACCAGAACACAAAGTGATGGAAAGCATCCAAATTGAACATAGTAAGTAAAAAGAAGTTTTAAAAATGAGGATAGTTAAAGAAAACTCTCAGACAATATCAAGCATGCTAAACATTTTCATTAAAGACACCCTAGAAAGAGAAGAGAGAGAAGGAGTGGACAGAGAACTTATTTGAAGAAATAATAGCTAAAAATTTTCCTAACATAGGGAAAGAAACAGATGTTCAGGTTCAAGAATCACAAAAAGTCCCAAACAAGATCAATTCAAAGAGATACACAACAACACACATTATAATTAAAATGTCAAAACTTAAAAATGGGACAAAATCTTAAAAGCAGAAAGAGAAAAGCAACTAATCGTGTACAAGGGAATTCCCATAAGACTATGAGCTGGCTTAGGGTGGTAGGATATTTTCAAAGTGATGAAAGGAAAAAGAGCCCTATAACTAATATTATATTACCAGGGCTATGATTCAGAGTTGAAGACTAGATAATGAGTTGTACATACAAACAAAAGCTAAAAGAGTTCAGTATCACTAAGGCAGCTTTACAAGCAATGTTACACATCTAATAAGAAGAGATTGCAGCTATAAATATTAAAATTATGAAAGGAAAAATCTCATTAGCAAAGGTAAATATACATAAAGGTAGTAGATAAATCACTTGTAATACTAGTAGTAATGAATTTTCAAAGTGATGAAAGGAAAAAGAGCCCTATAACTAATATTATATTACCAGGGCTATGATTCAGAGTTGAAGGCTAGATAATGAGTTGTACATACAAACAAAAGCTAAAAGAGTTCAGTATCACTAAGGCAGCTTTACAAGCAATGTTACACATCTAATAAGAAGAGATTGAAGCTATAAATATTAAAATTATGAAAGGAAAAATCTCATTAGCAAAGGTAAATATACATAAAGGTAGTAGATAAATCACTTGTAATACTAGTAGTAATGTTAAAAGACAAAAGTAGCAAAATTAACTATAACAAGCAGTTAAGAGATACATGAAACAAAAAGATGTGAAACATGATTTCAAAACCATTAAACATGAGAGAGGATTAAAAATGTCAAGAATATGGGATTTTTATAATGTGTTCAAACTCAAGAGATCATAAACTTAAAATAATATATCAATAATATATGATGTTATGTGTATATATATATATATATATACCACACGATAACACAAACCAACAACCTATAATATATCCACACACAAAAAAAGAAGAATCCAAACAGAGCACTAAAAATAGTTATCAAATTACAAAGGAAGAGGAAAAAAAAACTATTATAAAACAACCAGGAAATAATCAACAAAATGCATTAAGTACATACCTATCAATAATAGAATTACTTTAAATGTAAATGAACTATATGGTCAGTCAAAAGGCACAGAATAGCTAAATGGATCTTTTTAAAAAAAAAAAAAAAAGACCATATATATGTTTTGCTTACAAGAAACTAACTTCAGATGGAAAAACACAAAACTTGAAATTGAGGGGATGAAAAATGGTATTCCATGCAAATGTAAAGAAAAAGAAAGCCTAGCTAGGGACTTCCTGGAGGATGACAGAGGATGAGATGGTTGGATGGCATCACTGGCTTGATGGACATGAATTTGAGCATCATTAAGACTTTGTACTTCCACTGCAGGGAGCACAGGTTTGAATCCTGGTCTGGAAACTAAGATAACAGATGTCAAGTAACCAAAAACAGACAGGCAGAAAGAAAAAGAAAGCCAAGGAAGCAATAATTAAATCAGGCAAAATAAACTTCAAACCAAAGACTGTTGCAAGGACAAAGAAGGACATTACAAGCTGATCAAGGAATCAATCCAAGAAGAAAATATAAAGATTGTACTATGTATGAACCTAACAAAGATCACCTAAATATATAAGGAAAATAATATCACATGTAAAGAGAGAAATTGACAGTAACACAGTAATTGCAGGGGATTTAACACCTGAGTTACATGGACAGATAATCCAGATAGAAATCAATAAGGAAGCACTTATTAATACATTAAGCCAGATGTACTTGATAGATAGATGTTCCATTCAAAAGCAGCAAGATACACGTTCTTTTCAAGTGTACATGGAACATTCTGAGGATAAATCACATGAGTGAGTGAAAGTCATTCAGTTATATCCGACTCTTTGCCACCCCCAGGAACTATACAGTCCATGGACTTCTCCAGGCTAAAATACTGGAGTGGATAGCCTTTCCCTTCTCCAGGGTATCATCTCAACCCAGGAATTGAACCAAGGTCTCCTGCATTGCAGGCAGATTCTTTACCAACTGCGCTATCAGAGAAGCATATAAATCACATACCAGGCCACAAAACAAGCCTTGGTACATTTAGGAAGATTGGAATAATATTAAGTATCTTTTTCCAATGTAATGTCACTAGAATTAACTACAAGTGAAAAAAATGCAAAACCATATACACTTTGGAGGATAAACAATATGCTACTAAATAACCAATTGTTAACAGAAAACCTTGAAAAGGATTTTTTTTTTTTTTTTTTTTTTTTTAGTATATGGAACCAGAAGTAGCTGTAGATGGTTTTTCCAGTGGTCATGTATGGATGTGAGAGTTGGACGATAAAGAAAGCTGAGCACTGAAGAACTGATGCTTTTGAACTGTGGGGTTGGAGAAGACACTTGAAAGTCCCTTGGACTGCAAGGAGATACAACCAGTCCATCCTAAAGGAAATCAGTCCTGAGTTTTCACTGGAAGGACTGATACTGAAGCTGAAATTCCAATACTTTAGCCACCTGATGTGAAGAACTGACTCATTGGAAAAGACCCTGATGCTGGGAAAGATTGAAGGCAGGAGGAGAAAGGGATGACAGAGGATGAGATGGTTGGATGGCATCCTGACTCGAAGGACATGAGTTTGAGCAAACTCCAGAAGTTGATGATGGACAGGGAGGCATGGTACACTGCCGTCCATGGGGAAACAAAGAGCTGGACACAACTGTTTGAATGAACTGAACTGAACTGAACTGATATGGAGACAAATGAAAATGATAGCATGACAATCCCAAATTAATTGGACACAGTGAAAACACTTCTAAGAGGGAAGTTTATAGTGATACAAGTTTACCTTACTTCAGGAAATAGAAAAATATCAAATAAACAACCTAACCTTACATCTAAAGGAACTAGAAAAATAAGAACAAATAAAACTCAAAGTTAGTAGAATGAAAGAAGTCAGAGAAAAAAATAACTGAACAAGACTTAAAAAATAGAAAAAAGTCAATGAAACTAAAAGTTTGTTCTTCAAAAATAAACAAAATTGATAAAACTTTAGAAAAACTCATCAATAAAAAGAGTGCCCAAAGAAATAAAATCAGATGCAAAAAAACAGTTTCAATCAACATCACAGAAATATAAAAGATTTTAAGAGACTGCTATGAGCAATTTTACATCAATAAAATTAACAACATAAACAAATAGAATAAATTTCTAGAAATGTGCAATCTCCCAAGATTGAATCAGGAAGTAAGAGAAAATATAAACAGATTAGAAGAAATGAAATTTAATCAGTATTAATAATAAAAAATAAATGAATTTATTTCCCAACAAATTAAAGTCCAGAACCAGAAGTCATCACAGTGAATTCTATCAAATATTCAAAGACAAATTAGCAACTTTCTTCAAGTGATTCAAAAAAACTGATGAAGAAATATATTCTGTGGCTTTCTGAACTCAGTCTATAAGGTCAGCACCACCCTGATGCCAAAACCAGACAATGACAACACACAAAAAAAAGAGTAGTCAATAACTCCCAAGATTGAATCAGGAAGTAAGAGAAAATATAAACAGATTAGAAGAAATGAAATTTAATCAGTATTAATAATAAAAAATAAATGAATTTATTTCCCAACAAATTAAAGTCCAGAACCAGAAGTCATCACAGTGAATTCTATCAAATATTCAAAGACAAATTAGCAACTTTCTTCAAGTGATTCAAAAAAACTGATGAAGAAATATATTCTGTGGCTTTCTGAACTCAGTCTATAAGGTCAGCACCACCCTGATGCCAAAACCAGACAATGACAACACACAAAAAAAAGAGTAGTCAATATCATGGATACAAAAAAAAAAAAAAAAGGCAAAAATCCTCAACATAACAGCAAACGAAATTTAATAATATAGATTAGGAACAAAAAAAAGTATACCCACTATCACCAGATTTCCCCAGCAGAGCTCTGGGAGTGCTAGCCACAGCAATCACACAAGAAAAAAAATTAGAGAAATAACATGGAAAAGGAAGACTAAAACTGTCACTATCTGCAGGTCAGTTCAGTTCAGTCGCTCAGTCGTGTCCCACTCTTTGCAACTCCATGAATCGCAGCACACCAGACCTCCCTGTCCATCACCAACTCCCGGAGTTCACTCAGACTCGAGTTCATTGAGTCCGTGATGCCATCCAGTCATCTCATTCTCGGTCATCCCCTTCTCCTCCTGCCCCCAATCCCTCCCAGCACCANACTAAGGTCCGTCTAGTCAAGGCTATGGTTTTTCCTGTGGTCATGTATGGATGTGAGAGTTGGACTGTGAAGAAGGCTGAGTGCCGAAGAATTGATGCTTTTGAACTGTGGTGTTGGAGAAGACTCTTGAGAGTCCCTTGGACTGCAAGGAGATCCAACCAGTCCATTCTGAAGGAGATCAACCCTGGGATTTCTTTGGAAGGAATGATGCTAAACTGAAGCTCCAGTACTTTGGCCACCTTATGCGAAGAGTTGACTCATTGGAAAAGACCCTGATGCTGGGAGGGATTGGGGGCAGGAGGAGAAAGGGACGACCGAGGATGAGATGGCTGGATGGCATCACAGACTCTATGGACGTGAGTCTGAGTGAACTCCGGGAGTTGGTGATGGACAGGGAGGCCTGGCGTACTGCGATTCATGGGGTCGCAAAGAGTCGGACACGACTGCGCGACTGAACTGTGCCAGGAACCAGGGATGAATACCAAATATGTACTTCCCATTATATCATAATACCTCTCCCTGCTAAAACATAGTATGGCATGTCTTATTCCAACTTCAGAAAACCAAAGCTGGAGAAAATTCTGAAGGAAGTCAAGGGGGGGGAGAAAGAACACCTTGCTGTGGAGGAAGAAGGACAAGAATTACAGTGGCTTCTTGCTCATCAGAAACTGTGCAGGAAGGAGGGACATCTTCAGACTGTTGATAGAAAAGAACTTTTTCATTCACACCAGCCACCTTCATTGAGTTTCTGTGCTGCCATCTGGAATATTAGCAGGAAATAGTGAACCATGAATGATGCCCTCAAACAGCTCACAGGGGCCTGAGGAAGAAATGTAGATGCTGCGTGAGTTTACATAAATCACGTTCCCTCTCTGGGCCTCAGTCTCTTAAGCTGCTCAGTGAGAGTATTGGACTAGGTTAGTGGTCTTCTATGCTTCTCTCTCTTTAGAAATAGAACTTTTAGTCAAAGGAACTTATACTTTCACTTGGGAGCAGATAACCGTGAAGATGTTGTATTTGAGCTTAGAATAGTGATGAGTGGGAACTGATGCTGAGCTTTCCCCCTCCGCATGTCAAGGAGGCTCCTGTGGGGACTCTGTGGGACCCCCTGGGGTTTTGGAGGAGCACTGGTGGAAAACTCCTGACCTAGCAAGAGAGCCCTTTCAGGTGTGAAGACTCTGCAGCTAAGCCACTAAGCTATTTTGATGACAGTGCTTCCTTCGCCTTTAGATGTTTTGTTTTGGCCTACTTTCTTCCCTACCTAATGTTCTGTGCACATCCACAATTACTGTCTTTTCTCATGATACCTAAAGGGCTTCCCTACTTTATGCCCTTGTGCTTACCATTTTTCTTCTCTCATATCTGTTTCTTATCCATTTTTCCACTTTGTGTGAGTAGACTGGCCTTTTTAGGATACAAGGAAAATAAGAGGTAGCACCTACTCAGTGAACATGGTGGGCACTGTCATATAAATGACCTCATTTCGAACTCATGACACTTCATGAGGCAAGTGTTAATATCCTGACTCTTCAGCAGATGAGGAGGCCAGAGCAGGCACAAAGAGGCATATTACGTGATGAGGTGAAAGAGCAAGAGTTGTCAGAACTGCGACTGGAACATAGATCTGCAGACTTTAGAGTCCTTCCACCTAACTGGGGCCTAGATGTTTTTCTTGCTACTTTCACTTTTTGATAATTCTCTGGAAGGGTGTGCTCCCACTCATTCATGTGTTTGTAGCTCTGGAGCTATGTCTCTGCTTCCTTTTCTTCCCTTCCCTTTTTTGAAAAGAGAGAAGCAAAGAAACCATATGATGCCAAGAGTGAAATAATTAAGGTTTAACTGAAACTCGCAAGGGGCGAGATTGCTGTTCTCAGTGGATTCCTCAGGGTGGGATGTAGGGAAGTGAAGCTGAGAGACTCAGGTGGAGCAAGACCATTTAGGCTGACAGTTACAAGTTGCCCAAGGAATTTGCTACAAGGGAGGAAGAGGGCAGGGCCAGCCCTAACCCATTGTCAAAGTCAGGAGAGAGTAGAGTAGCAATGGAGTGGGGAAGGCTTTCTGTTTTAAAAAAGCAAAACAGCTTTTAAGGAATGATTTCTCCTTTTGTGCTACTGTGCATGTTAAATTAAGTGTTAAATTAAGATTATTCTTAATATATTATTCTTGTGCTGTGCTTAGTTGCTCAGTTGTGTCCAGTTCTTTGCAATCCCATGGACTGTATCCTGCCAGGCTTCTCTGTCCATGGGGGTTCTCTAGCAAGAATGTGGAGTGGGTTACCATGCTCTCCTCCAGGGGATCTTCCCAACCCAAGGATCGAACCCAGGTCTCTTGCTGTCTGAGCCACTAGGGAAGTCCATAATATTATTACCTGAAAATAAATAAAGAATGTGTGTCATCTTTAATCTGTGCTGAGTATGCTGTTGCTACCAAGAGATCAAGGAAAAAAGGAAATGATTAACCAAATTCCTAAGGACTAAAACCTTTGAACTGAAAAATATTATGATATTTACCTAGCCGAAATAAGCCCATTAAATGACCAAGAAGCATTTAAAAAGTTAACCTAGAAGCTTTTGGCCAGTGTTTGACCTATTTCATCGTAAATTTAAAGTGGGAAAGTTTTGAGAAGTAAAATTCACATAGATCTCGTACTTTTACCAAGAAAGTTAAAAAACTTTAGAAAAAGTTAGCTATTTCTCTATTTGAACTATTTGAGGTGGCGAGAATGAGTTCCAATATGGAACCACTGCTCTAGTATATAGAGTGAATCTATACAGAGAAATCAACAGAAAGATCTTTGCCTCACTGAAGCATTTTTCTCTCCATTTACTGAGTTCTGAAAGTAACATTCAGATTTATGACATACTTGGTTTAAAGAAGTTTCAGTCTGGTTTGTGTGAGGTTTTTGAAAGGAAAGCAATAAAGTAAGTTTATGGGGATTTCATACACATTTTACTTTGGAACAGATGATGGAAACTGGGTATGCCTTCTAAAAGCAGAAAGTGTGGGTTGATAAACATCCAGGAGAGTCCTAAGGTCATTTTATCCAGGTGGTTTGCCTATGGATAAATCCCAAAGATATGTTTCATTCCCAAGAAGCTTATTTTTCAAGAGCTGCTTGATAATTTGGCTACCCCAAAAGAAAAATAAATCTTTTTTACTTATTTTGGGAGTCTGTGGAAACTAAGGATAATATCTTTTGTAAACTTTCTACAGTGTTGACAATTGGGTGTAGCAGTCCAGGGCAAATTCCTACCTTCTTTAAGAAGCATTCCCAAATCCCCTATCAAGAATTAATCTATACCTTCTCATTTATAGATTTGTTCATTCATTCAACAAACTATTGAAAACCTGCTGTGTGGGATTAAAACTGTGAGCACGATAAATACACTACCTGTCTTATCAGAATTCAAGTTTTCTGTGGGACTACAGAATAAATACAGAGTCACTGCTATAAGGGGTGAAGTTAGGCTGCATGCAAATCTGGGAAGGCTTCCTGGAGAACGTGTCTTCCAAGCTAAGTAGGAGCTAACCCAATGAACAGAGAGGATCAGGGGCACCAGGTACAACTCTGGGGACAGCTTTGTGAAGAGAGTGAAGGAGGTGAGTGTTTCTGAAATGGAAAGGAGTTCAGAGTGGCTAGAGCATGGAACATGAGGAGGAGGAGGAGGGAGTGGCAAGGAGAGCAGCTGGAGAGAGAACAGTGGCTCTAGAACCCTGAGAGTCGCAGTGGGTTTTGCTCTCCTGATGGCAGGGGTGAGCCATCGAGGTGATGGCAGATGCTCTATAAAAATCACAGCGGCTGCTGTGGAGGGAGTTCATTGGGAGGCATGAGGTTATTACTGTTCAAGATCCAAGAGGTAAGCAACTCAGTCCCAGGATCCCATGTTTCAGGTTTATTTCCTGGGAATTAGTCCCTGTGCCACATACTGCATAAGCCAGCATCCAGTCAAAAAACCGATGCCAGGCTGGCACTTCAAATAGAGATGGTCAGATGTAGGGAACTGGAGACACAAGGTATTAGCTGAAAGACTAGCTAGTGGAAGCAGAAGTAACAGGGATTGTAACTCCAGGAAGCAGCTGCCATCCTGGGAGTGAGAGGAGCAAAGGGGAATGGGTGTGGTTCAGTTCAGTCACTCAGTTCAGTTCAGTTGCTCAGTCCAACTCTTTGCGACCCCATGGACTGCAGCACACCAGGCTTCCTTGTCTTTCACTAACTCCCAGAGCTTACTCAAACTCACGTCCATCAAGTTGGTAATGCCATCCAGCCATCTCATCCTCTGTTGTCCCCTTCTCCTCCTGCTTTAATTTTTCCCAGCATCAGGGTCTTTTCCAATGAGTCAGTTCTTCACATCAGATGGCCAAAGTATTGGAGTATCAGCTTCAGTATCAGTCCTTCCAACGAATATTCAGGACTGATCTCCTTTAGGAAGGACTGGTTGGATCTCCTTGCAGTCCAAGGGACTCTCAAGAGTCTTTTCCAACACCACAGTTCAAAAGCATCAATTCTTTAGCCCCCCAGCTTTCTTTATAGTCCAACTCTCACATCCATACATGACTACTGGAAAAGCTATAGCTTTGACTAGATGGACCTTTGTTGGAAAAGTAATGTCTCTGCTTTTTAATATGCTGTCTAGGATGGTCATAGCTTTTTTTCCAAGGAGCAAGTGTCTTTTGATTTCATGGCTGCAATCACCATCTGCAGTGATTTTGGAGCCCCCCAAAATAAAGTCTGTCACTGTTTCCATTGTTTTCCCCATCTATTTGCCATGAAGTGATGGGACCGGATGCCATGATCCTAGTTTTCTGAATGTTGAGTTTTAAACCAACTTTTTTCACTCTCCTCTTTCACTTTCATCAAGAGGCTCTTTAGTTCTTCTTTGCTTTCTGCCATAAGAGTGGGGTCATCTGCGTATCTGAGGTTATTGATATTTTTCCTGGATATCTTGATCCAGCTTGTGCTTCATCTAGCCCTGCATTTCACATGATACATATAAGTTAAATAAGCAGGGTGTGGTTAACAACCTAGAAACTCAGAGAGGCCACCGTAGAGCTGACCTGCCCACTGCTGAGTAGTGGCGTGGGTCTCTTAGGTGGAGTTACCTTATAGCTGGCCGGTGCCCCCCCCATCCAGGGGGGTCCATGGGTAGTATTCTGCTGCTGCTGCTAAGTCGCTTTAGTCGTGTCCGACTCTGTCCGACCCCATAGACGGGAGCCCACCAGGCTCCCCCGTCCCTGGGATTCTCCAGGCAAGAACACTGGAGTGGGTTGCCATTTCCTTTTCCAATGCATGAAACTGAAAAGTGAACGTGAAGTCGCTCAGTCTGTCCGACTCTTAGGGACCTCGTGGACTGCTGCCCACCAGGGCAGTATACAGAGTGGCAAAAGCAGAGGGAACTGGAGCTGCTGCTACTGTGAAGTCTGACAAGAGATGGGAAACAGGAGAGTTCCTTCTGCTGTCTCTGCGTTCTGATTCCTGCCAGGGGCTCTCATCAGCAGAACTGAAGAAGAAAGTTGCAAGGCATTCTGGAAAATGGGATTTGCAGATTTCAACCTCCAGTACCATAAAACAGAATACAAATGGGCAGGCCTGGGCTGAGAGACAGCTGGTAAATAATCTGCCCCAGGCATGTGAGAAAAGTAACTCTAGTTCTGGGGCTTCCCTGGTGGCTCAGACAGTAAAGAATTTGCCTGCAATGCAGGAGACCTGGGTTTGATCCCTGGCTCCAGTGGATCCCCTGGAGAAGGGAATGGCTATCCACTTCAGTGTGTTGGACTGAGGCAAACCTGGATACTCATTGATCAGAGGTTATTATCGAGACAGGAGATGATGACAGCCTGATTGAGGGCTAAGAAGTGAGTAGTTGCAGGTTTAGAATGTGAAATTGAGCAGGATTTGGCAACTGATGAGGGATCATGGCCTGGATCAGTGGGAGTGGAGGAGGAGAAGGAGAAGGCTTGTGTTTCTGGTTTCTGACTTGGGTGTCTAGTGGTGCTGTTTACTGAAGACAGGAACACAGGACTAGAAACTGTTTATGGGAAGATGATTTATTCAGTTTTGGACTGTTGAGTCTGTGTGTCTGTGGTTTATCCAGGTGGAAGTTCAATGCGTCTGTCTGGAAAGAAGATGTAGATGTGATTGGTTTTCAGCCTACAGGTGGTACTTGAAGTTTTAGGAATGAATGAACTTACCAAGGGAAACTATAGAGGGTGGAGAGAAGACAGCAGAGGGCAGAACCCAGAGGAGTAATAGCATCTTGGAAGAGAAAACGGTAGTGGAGAAAGGTTGGTTGAAGGCAACTGTGAAGGTCAGAGAGGTTGCAACAGGTCATGGTCAATAGTTGAGGGCTCAAAAGTTGACTGTTGAGTGTTGCTGATAACTTCTTTATCATACTCATCTGATCTGCCTGTTTTTCATTGTGCTTTATGGGTGATTGTCTTTGAGAATAATGTGGGCCTGGGACACTGCAGCAGACCCCTCAGCATCTGGCCTTAATGTTTTGTATATGTGTATGTCCACGATACCTATTTGCTGGATTGGGTTAATTAGGTATCTGGAAACTCCAGCTTGTGGACTGGCCACTTGTTTTTAAATAACATTCTCTTGGAACACAGCCTGCCTGTTCATTTATCTCTTGCTTGTGTTTGCTTTCATGCTGTAACAGCCGAATTGAGGACCTATAGCTGAGACTCAATGGCTTCTAAACCTAAATTGTTCACTATGTGGCTCTTTATGTTTGCTGACCCCTGGATTATGTTCTTGAAGCTGTTTTATGTAAGCTGGTAAGACTGTATCTTTTACCTTTTTTTTTTTTTTTAAGCCTGTTTAATATGTTTGAAAGTGAAAGAAAGTGAAAGTGAAGTCTCAGTTGTGTCTGACTCTTTGCGATCCCATGGACCGTAGCCCACCAGGCTCCTCCATCCATGGGATTCTCCAGGCAAGAACACTGGAGTAGGCTTCCATTTCCTTCTCCAGGGAATCTTCCTGACCCAGGGATCGAACCCGAGTCTCCCGAGTTGTAGGCAGACGCTTTACCGTCTGAAGCATAGAACGTGCCTTCTTGGGATTGGTCACAGTTTTCTCTTTGGTATGAAGGCAGCAAAGCCAAGGGAAAGAAAAGTTAACAGAGGGTCACAGCAATCTCTTTAGCCTGGCTGCGGGGCTGAGTAATACCCTTATGAGGAAATCTGCCAGCCCAGAGAAGATGGGACAAGAGGGAGCATGGGCCTTAAAGGCATGCATTTAAGATGGGCCTTCTCAGCCCTGTAATATACCAGCCACTGTGCTAGGTGCCTGGTTAATTTAGGAGCTGAGAATCTGGTTGAAGACACAGACCCACAAGCAGAAACTTACAGTTGCCAAATATGTTCAGGCATAGTGATAAAGCCGCACTCGTGGTACAAAAGAGAGGCAGCTAACCCAGCCTGGGGAGAAGCAGCGGGAGGAAGAATGGCCATACTGGGACGAGGCCACCAGGCCCTTGGGTGCTACTTCGCCACGTGGGAGCTGGGAGTGGATATGGAGGGGAGGAGGTGGGGCGGGAGCTCTACCAGCTCTGGAGTCGGAAGTCCTGTGTGAGAAAGAGAGCCCCTGAGGTTGTGCAGTCATGAGACAAGGCAGTACTCAGAGGTTTACTTGTCTGTCACCAAAGTTTGTCTTCTAGGCATTCTTTTTTATTTTTTAGCTGACATATTTAATGTGGTTTGAGTTTGTGGGAATCATAACCTTGAATTGGTTGATTTTCCCCCCCTTACATAAAGTATAGACTGAAGTCATCTTGCATTAATATGCCTTTTGACTGGATTTGTCTTGCCTGTAGGAATGATAAAAGCTCAGTGAGCTGAGCATGTAACATAGGCGAGGGAAGTTTTTCTGTTTCTTTAGAACACTGGACTTGTCAGTGTCATTTTAGTGTCCACGACCCTCAAGAATGACAAATTACATATTCAAGTTAATCAGACCATACTCCCCCAAAGGCCTGTGTCAACTCATGTGGCAAGTGTTAGGCCTAACATACAAATAGGGAAAGTGAGGTAGATGCTTAGATTTGAAATTGCTTGCCAATGTTCATTGTTTCCAATAAGTTCTTTTGTCTGCATGTAAGAGGGACTCATACCAGTGACTCCAGGAAAATAGCAGTTTTTCATAACCCTGCTTGTGAACCAGAAAACCAGGTGTACCCAGGAAGCTCTGGGTGTCTCATTTCCTTCTCTCTCTCTCCCTCTTCTTCTCTCTGCACATCCACACCATCCTTTCCTCAGTCTACAGGTTGGTTTCCTCTTAGCTTTGCCTTGTGTGCAATCTGTCTTCTTTCAGCCTCTCTCTGCATCATAAGACAAAGCTTTGGCTCCCACCACTATTGGGTCATTTGCTATTTTCTTTTAGAATCTATTGGCCCAGCTTCTCTTTTTAAGCAAGAGCATATTACAGCTGGATCGACTCTTCCTGTGGCCGGGTCCTTTTCCTGTTCCACTCAGCTTGGACTGGGGACTGGGAAGATGTACTCATGTGGCTTATAAAAGCAGGCAGGTGGGTAGCTCCCCTGAGAACCATAAAGCAAGAAGCAAGGCATTCTGAGTTGTGACCTGTCCAATATAGCCTTCTGGGCTTGGCTTATAACTCACTTCCTACATGTAGTTCCAAAGATACCTTCTTCTAATGTAGCCCAGTCTTCACAGGTAAAAGTACACATTCACCTAGCCTTTCCTAATAGGATGCACTCAGAAGTCATAGTCAGCAGCTGTTACATTGAGAAGCAGTCATGGGACCCCATCAGGCGACCTGAATCCCCAACTCTCAGTGATGTCCATTTCAGCTCTGGTTCTCTCTCAGTGCAGTCTAGCCATTCTGGAACCAATGGACTAAACGTTACATGTAATACTCAACACTTCGTGTTGTGTGCTCATTTTTTAAAAAAGGGAAAAGAAATTTCTACCCCTTAATCCCCTTAATCTATCTGCGAGATACATACATTGGTCACTAGCTCAGCCTATATTCTGCCTAGTGGAAGAGAGTGTACATCCAGTAACAGGCAGCCTCCTGCTGGCATTGGCAGGCCAGATGCTCGGACACAGTAAGATGTATTGGAGGAGCCCTGACTGCTAAGCCCTTGGCTTGCTGCCTTTCCTCTTCACCTATGAAATGTGTTCCTGATCTATAAACAGCTACTTTAGACTTGTCTTTTAGGCTGTTGATTGACCTGTCTCTTTGGAAACACCGATGCCGTGGATTCTTCTATTTTCTTCCTATGCCCTTTCCTTCTGTTTTTCTTCTGTGTATTTCCTTGTTGAATTCTGGTTGTGGAGGGTTTTTTTTTTTTAATGAGTTCTTTGATAGTTATTGGTGTGACATAGCATAAAACTATCAGCTCAGTGGCTGCATCTCAAACCAGAATCTTTTTGGATGTTTTTTTTTTTTTCCCCTTCAGCTCCTGTTAAGAGTTCAGAGCACTCTAATTTTATAATAGATCAAGTAGGTATCTATGGGGTTGGGATTGTGTAATCAAGCTTGTTTATCTCTGAACATTCTTTCCTGGCTAATTTCCATGTGGTTTCTGAGTTAATTGCATAGGGAGAAGAAGAAAAAAGAAAAATTCCATTTTCCACTCTGTATTGACATGACTTTTGCATTTCCATTTAATCATTTACACTTCTTCTATCTCAGTCAGTTCAATGAGCTGTCTTTATATTTACATATCATTGAGAACTGTGTGATAAATGAGAGGTAGAATTAGAATAGAGGAAATCAGCACAAATAACTAAGTATGTATCAAGGAATGGTGCAGCCATCAACCAACACCAAATAACTTCAAACTAATTAAGGTATTGGAGTGGGTTTTTTTTTCCCAGCATGTGTTATTTAGTCTTAATTTAGCTTGTAACAGTTTCTGTTCCCAGCCCTGTCCTCTTTCCCTTCAGATCTTCCCAGCTTTTGCTGGGTTGGAGTAGAGGGCTTACCGATGACAAGTGGATACAGGGGGATTTCTGTGTTTATAGGAGCATGCATACACACATATACACACATACGCAGATACAGAATTAACAAATCAAATTTGTAACAGTGGGCCGTGTTAGGTATCTCCTACAAGGTGTAAAACAGGTGGTGATTGTCCTGAGAATGATGGTTTAGCATCGTGTCATTTATTGCCCTCTAGGTATTTTGGAGGTGAACACAAATATCTAAAAAGTCCCGCTGCATAGGCTATGAGCGAAAGGCCAGATATAATTGTATTTAAAAAACACGTAGTACATATTTAAGCTCTCCGCATGAAGCTGGGGATCCTTAGGACAGCAGCAGTTATTGAGAGCTGTTGACGTGTGTGTGCGCATGTGTGTATGGTGCAGTGGGGTGGATTAGGAGAAGAGAAAGCTGCAGGGCTAGTGTTGCTGAATCTTCCCAATCTTCAGGAGAAAATAGAAGTCTTTTTCTTCTTTTGGCTTCACTTTGTAGGATCTTAGTTCCCCAACCAGGGACTGAACTTGTACTCAGCAGTGAAAGTGCGGAGTTCTCACCACTGGACCACCAGGGAATTCCCTAGAAATCTGTCTCACATAAAATGTGCATTTTTATTTAAAAAAAAAAAATATATATAGGATGATTGTTTTATAGTATTGTGTTGGTTTCTACCAAACATCAACATGTGTCAGCCATAGGTCTACTCATGTTCCCCCCACTTGAACATCCCCCCCACCATCCCACCCCTCCAGGCCATCACCAACTCCCAGCTTGAGTTCCCTGAGGCATAGAGCAAATTCCCACTGGCTATCTATTTTACATACGATGGTGTATATTTCCATGTTACTCTCTACATACATCCACCCTTTCCTTTCTTTCCTCTCCAGCCATGTCCACAAGTCAGTTCTCAATGTCTGTGTCTCCGTTGCTGCTCTACAGATAGGTTTCTAGATTCCATTAAAATATGCCATTTTAAAATGTACATGGGCCAAGAAAATTTATTCTTACAAAACTATCCATTGATGACCTCAGTCTATCCACTCCCACAACAGTGAACCGGTGGCAATGAATGAACATTTTAAAAGTTCACCTTTTACCTCCCCTCCTCCCACTTCATACTTAAGGCCAAATGGACATCTGAGGAGTTTATATTTCTCTCAGCCACCTTTTTCCTATAGCAGCTTATCTGACCATTTCCCCCAACACCACACAACGTACCTGGAGTTTCTCCTTGCTTTTCTGAAAGTGTAGAATGATGCTAAAGCTGAAACTCCAGTACTTTGGCCACCTCATGCAAAAAGTTGACTCATTGGAAAAGACTCTGATGCTGGGAGGGATTGGGGGCAGGAGGAGAAGGGGATGACTGAGGATGAGATGGCTGGATGGCATCACTGACTCGATGGACGTGAGTCTGAGTGAACTCCGGGATTTGGTGATGGACAGGGAGGCCTGGCGTGCTGCGATTCATGGGGTTGCAGAGTCAGACATGGCTGAGCGACTGACTGAACTGAGGGTCTGTGCAGAAATGAATGTGTACCTGCAGGCAGAATGCTGCACTCACCTTAGGTCCAGCTGTGTCCATCTCTCCTGAAGTGTCCCAGGCACAGCCCTAGCACAGATCCCAGGTGTCAGTCCAGGCATATGTCAGGTCATTCAAAGTTAACAGCTTCCATAACTTTCCATCAAGGTGGATCTCCCTGTGTAATCCCAGCAGGCCAACATAATTAAATTCTTTAATTACATTTCAAAGATAGGCTTAACAGAGTAAGCAGCTCCTGATCACCAGCTTCTGAAGGATTAAAGTACTCGCCTCTTCTGCGGCTGTGGAGCAGCAGCATCAGACTCCTCATTTAGTCATGGTTGGCCTGTTGTCCTTGTCCTTCTCCTTGGCTAGACTCTTTCTGTTGGATAGATCTACCTGGTCTATAATCTCCATCCCTTATGCAAAGCCCAAATCTTGGTAATTATTCAGTAAATGTGTGAAGAAGGAAAGATCCTGACCCCAGGTGGAATTTCTTTGTTACCTCTGATAATAAAGAACAGTGTGTGTGGAGCAGAAATAGTCATCAAAGTCAGATGGATGGCCTCTTAAAAGGTGCAGAGAGCTTTAGCTCTGCGTGATGTGGCTTCCCTTTCTGACTGTGAGTGATGAATGATAGTGTTATTCTTCATCCCCTTGCTAATTACTGAATCCATGAGACCAGTCTAAATTGATTTCTTTTCAACGCTGCACTGAATTGCTTGCTTGTTGGTTGTTGTTCTTCTCCCTGGGTTGTAAGGCCTGCTGTGACCTTAGTAGCCTTGGTGCCTAGGACAGTGTTGCTTATTGGATGAGTGAGGCTGTGTCTTACCCCAGATCTGCTCTGTCCCTTGTGTGTGCCTTTTCTTTTCTCACCCTTGCCCTTTTTTTTTTTTTTCCAATGTCTATACAGCCCTAAATCTCCCTTGGGAAACAACACTCCATTCACACTGGTGGTGGTGGTGGTTTAGTTGCAAAGTCATGTCTGACTCTTGTGACCCCATGACTATAGACTGCCAGGCTCCTCTGTCCATGGGATTCTCCAGGCAAGAATACTGGAGTGGGTTGCCATTTCCTTCTCTAGGGGATCTTCTTGACCCAGGAATTGAACCTAGGTCTCCTGTATTGCAGGCAGATTCTTTACCAACTGAGCTACAAGGGAATCCCATATCCAGCCTGGGGCAGACTTAAATTGGATCCGTCATTGTTTTCCCACTTAAGCTGATAGTTCCATATGGTGAAGCAGAGAGGTGCAGTGGAAATAGGACAGGATTGCAGGAAGCTCACTCATCTCTTTTCTGGCTGAGTCTAGCAGAGTCATCAGAGGCAGGACCCTTCTCTGAGCCACATTCTGTTTACTTGTCCAGGAGAGACAATGATACCTCCTTCATAAACTGGGAAGATGAAATAGGATGTCACTGGTAGAAAAAAATATGCTGTGATATGTATATGCTTTTGCAGAAAGCTGACATGTTTACATGCCTTTCATGGTAGGAGCAGGGTGACCCGTGGAGCTCATTTCCCTCCTGTTTCATCCTTCATAACAATCTTGTGAAGTAGGTGGCACTGCTACTCTAAGTCGCTCAGTCGTGTCCGACTCTGTGCGACCCCTGAGACGGCAGCCCACCAGGCTCCCCCGTCCCTGGGATTCTCCAGACAAGAACACTGGAGTGGGTCGCCATGTCCTTCTCCAATGCATGAAAGTGAAAAGTGAAAGTGAAGTCATTCAGTTGTGTCCGACTCTTCATGACCCCATGGACTGCAGCCCACCAGGCTCCTCCGTCCATGGGATTTTCCAGGCAAGAGCACTGGAGTAGGGTGCCACTACCCCATCTTAAAGATGAAGATACAGTGCTCACAGAGACAGAATTCTACTCAAATTTATTCATCAAGGAAAGGCAAAGACAGAGTTCAGACTGATCATCTGATGACAAATCCCGTCTTCTTTTCACCACCCAACATCTGTTAAGATTGAGTGTAAGGGGGGAGGTGACCACTGTGTCCTGGTTCCAGATTCTGAATGGTGACTGGATTACTTGTGCTTGAATGTCTGTGTAACTTGTTAATGTGTGACACTAGTGGAGAAGGAAATGGCAACCCACTCCAGTGTTCTTGCCTTGAGAATCCCAGGGACGGGGGAGCCTGGTGGGCTGCTGTCTATGGGGTCGCACAGAGTTGGACACGACTGAAGCGACTTAGCAGTGTTAATCTGAGTTAGTCTTAGAGTAGTGTTCAATTGATAGGTTTTTTTTCTTCCCTCTCAAACATTGCACAGCTGGTTAGGTCAGAAGTTAGCTATTTTCTAGAACATGCTGATTAAGAAAGGGGTTGACATTGAATGACAGAAGAGCTGATTTAATGGGGCAGAATCCGCATTTGCCTATAGACCTTGAGTCTGACCTGGATTTGTAGGCTGTTCGGTGGCAACCCTGATGCATAGAGGAGGGATGCCTGCCTTCCCACTCATCCCTCTCACATGGAGATTTCACTGTTGATTGGACGTTGGATCCTAACCAAGGCATTCTAGTTTGTTACTTCTGGGGAGTCTCAAGTGAACCTGTAGAGACTCTTCAGTTACCCAATAGGACCTTGTGCAGCTGTGTGTGGAAATCAGGATAATTCCGGCATTTCTGAGTATTTTAATAGAACACTGATTACAGATTGCAGGCACCTGGTCGTGTTTTTGTAATGAGGCTATGGGTGCAGTTCTGAAGACAAGAACTGGGCCCGACATATTCCTATTTTCCTCTCCTGTTGTTTCCCAGGGCCTGGAATAGGCACTGAGACACCCTTATGGCGGGCCATCTAGGTTCTGGGCATGATTAACATGTGCTTTCAGGAGACCACCTCCCCCTGCCCTCCAATCCAGAACATTAATTCCCAGGCTGGTAATGGACTCATGCCTTTGCCCAAGGCACATTCTCCTTCCGGCGGCTCAGAGCCCTGAGATGGTGGGAAGGGCTCCTATTAGTTGGGGTCAGCCCAGGGGCCTGTGGCTTCGGACTCGGCCAAAACAATTCTGTGCTTCTTGGACTATCTCAAGCTGTTCACCTGGGCAGCCATCATTGCTTTTGGACTTAACATCCAAACGAGAAATACAAACTGTGAAAATTCAAGAGAGTAGAAGGTGAGAGCCAAAAGTTGAGGTTGAGAAATCTATGGGCTAGGGATATTCTAGTCCAACACTTAATTTCATGCCAATTCATAAGAAAAAGAGGACGAATCAGAGAAGAGTCCCCCCAGCAATAAATGATGTTTTCTCTCTATCCCTCTCCCTTTTGACAAACCACATGTTCTCACCTTCCACAAACTCAGGATTACTGTCGTCACTTGTACTTTAAAGAGCATCACAGCAAATTGGAGAACAATAGTTAGCCCTCATCTTGACCTTGGTACTCTGTATGATTTGGATATTACCCTCTGGACTTCAATTTTTGTACGATTCAAGGAAGAGAGTTGAATGAGCTAGAAAATCACACTTCCAGCTGTTAAATGTGTAAGCTTAAGAATGCCCACAAACCTACTTGCTCACATCTTTCAACTGAAGTATAGGCAGCTGATTGGCAGGGCTCCTAACGGTGTCAAGCAGTGGTTGTTGGTTGGCTCATCTGGAAGGTCTTGCTGAGATCTTCCTCAGTAAAGTCAAGTGGATAGAATTCCTCTTGCCAGCCTTTCAAATGGGTGAAACCAGGGGCTTTACTGTTGGCGAAGCAGCTAAGGTTGCCTGAAGCACTGGCAGTGGAAGATCGAAGGTGCAGAAAGTGTGTGTGGCAGGAGGTACCAAGGAGGGTCCAAGTTGTGCTTTTGAAATACCAGAGGGGGTAATACAGCTCAGGAAGTGGAAAGAGGAGTTTCCCCTGAGAACAAGCAGAAATCTTTGAAATATGTGCCTTTCATTTTTAAGCCTTTTCCGGTTTGGAAAATAGCCCACAAGGTTCATAAAATAGCCCGGTGGCAGCCATCCAAGATCCTCCTGGGAGCTGACTCCTGTTGTAAACGGCTGATCTCCAAAGGAGGCTGACGAACAGCTGTGGTGAGGCTTCGGTGGGCACTGTCCTATTTATGGAGATAAGATTTATCATAAATTCTCTCCACTAACATATTCTTAACTCCCCAATTTTTCATTTGTGGAATCAAAACAAGCTCTATTCTGTCTAGATTACGTGATCCTATTTGCCAATTTCACAGCATGACCTGCACACCCAAGATGAACAGATATCCAGAAAGGACTTCAAACTCCGGCCTGATTCGTTATCTTTGTAGTAGCTGGGCAGGGATGATAACTCGTCCAACCGAAAGCAAGGCTGATCAGAGGCAAAACTGTGAAGCAGATGAATTTGTCTTGATCTACTAGGAATGTGTTTCTATCTCATCTCTCTGCCTTTTTTGATTCTTTAATAGGAGATAGTGAGGTAGGCCAAGACTCCGAGGATCATGATTCCTAGGTTCAGATCCTAGCTCTGTCCTTGAAAAGCTGCATGATCTAGAGCAACTTACTTAGCTATTCTGAGCCTTAGTTTCCTCATCTGTAAAATGGATTCTCCCCCTCCCCCTCCCACATATAAATGTATTAATGGGGACTTGCAAATACCAAAGTCTTTTGTTTAATTGTATGTGTCTCCTGTTGGAATGTGAGTTAATGGGAAAAGCTGGGAGAGAATCTTCCAGCACTGTTCAGATTATATTATGTGCTAAGTCACTTCAGTCATGTCTGGCTCTTTGTGACCCTATGAATCATACCCTCAGGCTTTTCTGTCCATGGGATTCTCCAGGCAAGAATACTGGAGTGGGTTGCCATGCCATTCTCCAGGGGATCTTCCTGACCCGAGTCAGGGATCTTCTTGATGCAGGATCAAACCCGCGTCTCTTGTCTGCTGTGTTGGCAGACGGGTTCTTTACCATTAATGCTATCTGGGAAGCCCATTCAGATTACATTACACAGGCACAAAATCAGGAACTTGACCCTCGGGGAAACTGATTAAAGTTGAAATGACAATCCTTGGCCCAATCCGTATGAGAAGTGTAATGACCTTATTGAAAATCACATTTGTAAAACTGAGTCACTGAAGGACAGAGTGGCTTGTCTTTGAGATGACAAGGTAAATATGTCTAACAGCCTTCTGGATGTGTCACATTTCTTCTGCAGCCCTCATTGCTCTGGAGGATGTAATGTCAGAGTATAACACTGAGAAAACATCAATTACAGAAAACTAATTGAACAATCTCAAGAAATGATAAAGTGACAATATTCTCCAAATAAGGGATTCAAGGAGGAAATGCTCTCAGAATGGATATCTAGAGACTATTTTGAGAAGGTTTGCTCTGATTTTTAGATTTTTAGAAAATCTGTAAACTTGTTTAAACTACATTTTCATTTTTTGTACATTTTATACTCTTAAAAAATTGGCCATTGACCATCGGCATTAGGGCTTCCCAGGTGGTGCAGTGGTAAAGAATCTGCTTGCCAATGTAAGAGGCGCAAGGGACATGGGTTTGATCCCTGGATCGGGAAGATACTCTGGAGTAGGAAATGGCAATGCACTCCAGTATTCTTGCCTGGGGAGTTCCACGGACAGAGGAGCCTGGTGGGCTCCAGTCCACGGGGGTCTCAAAAGTGTTGGACACGACTGAGCATGCATGCAATGGCTAATTGGCTAGTAGTATGTTCCAAGTCTGTTCTGAAATAGAAATAGCTAAATCAAGAGAATTATAATTTACCTGATTTGAGTTAACAAATATGAAAAAGGCTCATTTATGCTTTTATCTTCAGTGTCAAGGAAGAGAGGAAGCATTCTAATGCAGCAAGCAGTACCAAGCATAGCACACAATTAAAATGTTTATTTTCGTGTTGTCAGTCCTTGTGTGGCTTTGTCCGTATTTGGTGGGAATAGATTTGTCTATTATGAGTGCTGTCTATAAACAATGCTCTCAGGCCAACATATTGTTTTGTTAGTTTGCCAGCTAGCTGTTGGGTACCACAATGACATGAGTACTCGAAAATTGCAAAATGCCAACAACTGGAGCTTCTTTTAGTTTGTTTTCCCTAAACCCTCTGTTCTTTCTTTGATGTGCCTAAATTCATTTTTAAGGCCTGCCTCACACTTTGGATCAATAACTTGTCATTATGACCACCCCAAATTGCCCTTCCCTTTGGTACTTTATTTCTCCCCATCACTGCAGAATTGTTATATGGGTACTATAGAACCAGCTTAGCTGGTCCTGGAAATTTAAGCTTGTGAATGTGGAGGTTCTATTACCAAATAAATCCTTCAGCAAATCCTCTGAATGGCTTATTCTCAGCACCCTTTTTTTTGTTGTTGGTAATGTTATTTTTTTGGCTTTATCATATCATCTGTTAAAGTTAGGGAAGTGATCTCTAAGGCAGCTAAAAAAGTCCACCCACCATGTAAATAAACTTCTGTAAATATAGGTCCTGTGATCTGGGTGCAGGGTAGGGTTTGTTCTTTGGATATTAAGCCGACAAGAAGCATGTGCTTACTGAACATATAAACAAGGAAAGAGGAGAAGACAATAGTCTAGATTTATAATTGAAGCAGACATGAGTCACTGGCTTGGAGGATCCTGTGAACGTAATGTCTTCTACAAGAGGTGGGTTAGCATACACATGGAAGAGAAAGCCAGCCAGGTCTTAATGGTATTTGGTAGCCTGATGGTAGAAAAGACCTTCCTCTTGTCCTTCCTTAAAGAGCTAAGGGTCATGACCAGGGCTGCTGTGTGTGGTTGTACTGTTTTTGCAGTGGTCCTGATGCTGGGAAGGATTGAAGGCAGGAGGAGAAGGGGACAACAGAGGATGAGATGGTTGGATGGTATCACTAACTCAATGGACATGAGTTTGAGTCAACTCCGGGAGTTGGTGATGGACAGGGAGGCCTGGCGTGCTGCAGTCCATGGGGTTGCAAAGAGTTGGAGATGACTGAGCATCTGAATTGAACATGGAGTGTGTCTCTGAGGGAGCAGATACAGGCTGACGTCTGACTGAACTTCCGCTCACAAGATTGTGGGCCCTAGCACGTAGCTGCATTTGCTCAGAGGAAAGGTGGCATTTTCTTCTCACCAGAATCACTTCCAGGCCTGGCTGGAATCATTCACGAATCTGCTCTCCTTTCTCACAACTCATGAAGATGTAAATTTATCCTCTTTCACCTTTGGGATTCCCAACACCATGTCTGGACAGGAGTTGAAAAGAGAATAGGGCAGACTGATCACTGGATCTCAATAAAATACATTTTGCTATGCCTTCCAGTTTAGGAAGAAAGAATGTACCTCAAAAACAATTTTTTTTTCTTAAGGAAAACATGAGTCAAGTTATAGTGGAATAAAAATACTGTTTTTCTTTGTTTCAAAATACAGAGATAATCAGATTAACATTTTGGCAGACTGTTTCCTAGAAACCTCTTTATGCATATCAATACATACATACAACTTTATATTCATGAGCTCGCTTTCTGTTCTGTAACTTCTGTATTATGTCAGTCATTTTTTCAAATCACTATCTTGAAGTTATTTGATAATCCATTGTTTGGAAAGCTGTACTTTACCAGTGACTTGAAGTTATATGATAATTCATTGATTGGAAGGGCTATGCTTCATTTTACCAATGAAGATTGGGTATTGATGGGTATTTAGGTTGTTTGTTATGTTTCATTCTTAAAAATGGATCTGGGGTAAGCATGCATACAGCATTTCCTTTTTCTCTAGTAGTGGAGTTGCTGGTTTAAAAAATTTCAGTTCGAATACTAATCTCTGTAAGAAAGTAATCATACCTCTTCATAATCCTTAGATCAATAGGGGTGGGTTAAAAATGGCATAGTTTTCCATTCATAAACACATACACCTAAAGATTCTAATTTACAAAAAGAGCAAACTTTGCAAGATACATTTAGCTGCTGTCTTGATTGTGTACTTGGGGTTGCATGGAGGTGTTTTATAAATCATGAAGTGCTGTGCAAACCTCAGTGACTCATTACCAGAGCTTTACAGAGCATCTGCCATGCACTCTCAAAACATGTTTATGGACTCTTTATAAATAATTTATTAAATACAGATTTATTTTTAAGACAATGGTTCTTTACCTGGTTATTCAGTAGAATACATCAAAGATATCATCAAGAAAACAAGTCCCAGATCCTCCCCCGCCCGACTGCCTGAATCTATCAGGACCTGGCAATCCCAATTGATGTCCATGTACACAGTCTTTGTTTGGAATTCCCCCCTTAAGATATTTTTTGGTCTATCTCCAAATATTTTTTCTAACAGAATAGGGAATGTTTTTAGCTTACATACTTAAAATTTTTATTTTTCCTGTTTGGAAGTTTCTGGTTCCTTCTAGGATATTTCTAGCAGATTTTCTGTATTATTTTTTTATTTAATCTCAATCTTTGTAAATCTTACTAAGTCTCAAATTTGGACTCTTGGCTTGGTCCACCATCCCTGTCTCATTTTGTACCATTGGCAAACCCATTCCTTAGCCCTTGTTGTTTCTACCAAAAAAGAAGGATGAACTTGTAGTGACTGCAGTGTTCAACTTTGAATGTTATAACCAGATTAAAGTTATCTGTCTATTCTAGTGGTTTATCTAACTCCCTTTTTAGATTCCAATTATAAGAACTTTCAGTTGAGAGTAGTAGTTGAACTGCATGAAAAAAATTGATAGATTGAAATGTTAACCTAATTTATTTAATTTATTCTCACGTTTACATGTATGGAGAGACTAAAGTTTTTATCCTGAGAACTGTCTTATCTAAGAGTAAAGTTGTTTAAGTAGAAGTAGGATTGCATATTTATTAGGTTGGTACAAACATAATTGTGGTTTCAGACTGTGAATTTTAAATCCTTAAAACTAGGCTCACATATATCTTTATTAGTCAAAATAGGAACCATTACAATCAACACATTCTTGCCAATAATAAATAAGTTTGCTTATACCTGTAGTGTAAAAATCCTTTCTTCGGGATTCAATGAACTCCTGGAAAGCATTTTTTTTCCTCCTACTGGTTTGTGGAAGCATTTTCCCTGCAAAAAGTTGTCAAAATGCTTTAAAAAGTGGTAGTCAGTTGCTGAGCATTCAGGTGAATATGGTAGATAAGGCAAAACTTTGTATCTCAATTCATTCAACTTTTGAAGCATTGGTTTAAAAAACTAGGAATAAAACTATCATATGCCCAATAATCCCACTACTGGGCATATACCCTGAGAAAACCATATTTGAAAAAGACATATGTACCCCAATGTTCATTGCAGAACTATTTCCAGTAGCTAGGACATGGAAGCAACCTAAATGTCCATTGACAGATGAATGGATAAAGAAGTTGTGGTGTATATATATGATGGAATATTACTCAACCATAAAAAGGAACACATTTGAGTCCATGCTAATGAGGTGAGTGAACCTAGAACCTATTACACAGAGTGAAGTCAGAGAAAAACAGATATGGTGTATTAGTGCATATATATGGAATCTAGAAAGATGGTACTGATAACCTGTTTGCAGGGCAGCAAAGGCAATGCAGACTTTACGGCCGTGGGTAAGAAAGAGAGGGTAGGACAAATGGAGAGAGTAGCATGGAAATGTAGACACTAACATATGTAAAATAGTCAGTGGGAATTTGCTGTATGACTGAGGGAGCTCAACCCGAGGCTCTGTGACAACTTAGAGGGGTGGGATATGATGGGAGGTGGGAGGAGGCTCCAGAGGGAGGGGACATGTGTATAGCTATGGCTGATCCATGTTGGTGTGTGGCAGAAGCCAGCACCATATTGTAATTATCCTTCAGTTAAAAATAAATTAAGAAAACTGCATTCCAGTATCAACCGACAAACTTCAACAACGCAAAAACCGTGGTTACACCATAATGGCAACCCACTCCAGTGTTCTTGCCTGGAGAATCCCAGGAACGGGGGAGCCTGGTGGGCTGCCGTCTATGGGGTCGCACAGAGTCGGACACGACTGAAGCGACTCAGCAGCAGCAGCAGCAGTAGCAGTATAATAATCAGTAACCCTTACTTGAGTATACTTTTTATAAGGTTTATACATTTACTTGAGTAAATTTTTATAAAGTAGCTAAATTTGACCTCACGTTATCTCATTGGTCTTATGACACCAGAAAAAGTAACATTGATTTTTACTGCCTAACAAGTTGCATCTTTTCTTGCTACTAAGTGATATTTTTTGATTTTGGAGTAAATACCATTTTTAGATTATCTCTAGGTTTAAAGATTGTATAATAATGTCTGACTTGTAACACTGAGTACTTAAATACTGTGAAGTTTAAGGGAAGCAATTTAACATTTCTCTAATTTGGCTTCAGTATATATAGTATTCGCCCGCTCCTAGTCAAGGAAATCAAGTTTCTCTCTCAGGACCTGAAACCTGGAAGAAAAAAAAGTTGAATACAGTGAAACTTGAATCATATTTATCCTTTAGTCTATTATCTTGGACAGTGTAGAGGGACAATGGCAGCAAGATGCGAGTGGTCCTAGAGCTCTTTGAGGAGGCAACCAAGTCATTCAAACCAGGGATGATGGAGATGGAAACCAAGGTAGAAGTCGCGAGGATAGAGAAGATCTGATGGAGCCCAGAAGTCCTGAACTGGATCTACAGAACTTGGTGATAGGTTAGTTGTTATGGAGACTTGGAGGTTTTGAGAAACAAGGTGGAATCTAAATTAACTCCTAGGGAAAATGCTCAGTTGCCAGCTAGACACATGGATTTAAAACCAGAAAGGCAGTGGGAGCTGGGTGATCAGTGTCATCTAGTTAAAGGTGAAAGTCAAGGTGTATTTGTGGAATTTTGAAAACAAAGTGCCAGCGTACAGAAGTCCCATCTTAGAGAATAACCTTATTTCTCTTATTTATCAGTTATTTGAGATCACCTCATTAGATTTCCCATGCACTAGGGGAGAAGACAATGGCACCCCACTCCAGTACTCTCGCCTGGAAAATCCCATGGACGGAGGAGCCTGGTAGGCTGCAGTCCATGGGGTCACTACTGGTCGGACACGACTGAGCAGCTTCACTTTCGCTTTTCACTTTCATGCATTGGCGAAGGAAATGGCAATCCCAGGGACGGGGGAGCCTGGTGGGCTTCCGTCTCTGGGGTCACACAGAGTCGGACACGACTGAAGCAACACAGCAGCAGCAGCAGGGGAGACCAGCTAATTCCTCCACCCACCCCCCACACACACCCCTGCAAAGTTTTCCTGGATTATCCTGTTTGCTGTTAACTTGGGGACTTCTTCAAACTTAGTATCAGCTGGTTTTGAGTGTATCTACCTCAGGGTTAAGTCACAGTAACTGATTTGAGAGGGTGAAATCTAAAACCAGGCATTTCTGGTTACTTGCTGGCAGTGGGCATATGATTGTCACATAGACCAGATTACTTGTGTTGTCATAGCCAGTGCCAGAGATGATCAGAAGATTGCATGTGAAGTGTGGCAAGTGAATAAAGTTAGATGAATCAGTTCTCTAATAATCTTAAGCTAAATAGGAGGTATCTGTTTCACCAGAGGTGGCCTTTACCTCTCATGGGTGAAATATTTAAGCCCCATCATCTGTACCACCTTAGATCCACCTGCAGAATAGTGAAGGCACTGCCACAGGGCATCTGCAGTTTTAATGAATCCCTATCATGCCTCCTTGTCTCCTGAATACACAAGGCAAGTGCCAGTTCCAGTACTGGAAACCGAAAATGTTCATGTTGGAGAACGAGAACATCTTACCCTTTAACGTATCGTCTGCCTCCTCTGTGAGGTCCTTGGAGTTTAGGACTCCTCCTGGAAAGGAGGATTTCCTGGCTCTTGGTAGTGGGTGGAGGATCATCTCAGTACAGTAATCGTGTACTGACAAAGTGGTTATGGGTTAGATGGCTTAAAGGGAGAAGAAGATACATGAAAAGGCTTGAGGGAGAGGAAAGCCAACTGTGATTAGTTTCTACAACTACCACTTAAGGCAGACAGCCACTTTGACTTGCAAATCATATTGTAGGCTGGTTTCTTGGATGGGAAAGCTTTGTAATTATAGCCTATAGAAGCTGTGGACCAGGAAGAGAGAGAACTTTTCATGGGTTGTAGGGGAGGAAAAATAATTTTACTCTTCTGCATTCTTAGCTGCTAGCTAAGCAAAAGTTGTTCAGTTGTGTCCGACTCTTTGGAACCCATGGGCTCTTCTGTCTGTGGAATTCTCCAGGCCAGAATACTGGAGTGGGTAGCCGTTCCCTTCTCCAGGGGAATTCCTGACCCAGGGATCCAACCTCGGTCTCCTGCATTGCAGGCAGAATTTTTTATTCTTAGCTGAGACCCCTGTAATAAAAGATTAACAAGAGAAAAACCATCAGAAGTTTATGAACATGTACACCTGGTATGTACCTGGGAGATACCCTGGAGAAATGAGTATTTCCTGAGACAGCTTAGAATGTAGGATTACATACCATCTTGGTAGGGAAGAGGGAGGGGGGTGTAGACCTCTTCAGTTCAGTTCAGTCGCTCAGTTGTGTCTGACTCTTTGCGACCCCATGAATTGCAGCACGCCAGGCCTCCCTGTCCATTACCAACTCCCAGAGTCCACTCAAACTCACGTCCATCAAGTCGGTGATGCCATCCAGCCATCTCATCCTCTGTCGTCCCCTTCTCCTCCTGCCCCCAATCCCTCCCGGCATCACAGTCTTTTCCAGTGAGTCAACTCTTTGCATGAATTGGCCAAAGTACTGGAGTTTCAGTTTTAGCATCATTCCTTCCAAAGAACACCCAAGACTGATCTCCTTCAGAATGGACTGGTTGGATCTCCTTGCAGTCCAAGGGACTCTCAAGAGTCTTCTCCAACACGAAAATGATTTTTAGAAAAAGTGAAAGGCCCTTACAGGACTCGATGGGAGGTATGACAGTTGGTGACAAAGTGTGTCTAAGTGTGTGTGGACTTCTACTTGCCTTTCCTGTGACAAGAGTCAGTCTTTCCTCATGGATGAAACTCCTGGGGAGGGAATTTATGACAACTGAGTTCCTTTGGAGGATTTGTCTTTAGACAGATAAATGGAATTCAGAGGAAGCCTCTCCCCACATTTGCTGTTTATTCTGGTGCTTTTGGCTCAAAACAGTCAATATACTAAAGCCACATATTTCTGGGTGGCATGTCCTATCCCCCTTCAGGGTCATGTAGATTGGAGTGACACTGGTCAGAGGTGTACCACTGCTGTGTACTCATCTTGATTTTCTTACAAAGGGCTCCAGCCGTGGGCAGGGCACTGATTTACCAGCAGAAGATCTAAGACCTGAGAAACCTGCTTGGCTGAGTGAAGAAAAGAAGTCCTCTGCATCCTCTTCCTGTCCTCATGAGAATACACTCTTCCACCCCCACAGTTCCTCCTTAGACTCTCAGTTTTTCACCTAATTAGGTGTCAGGATGGCTGCCGGAGAACCAGTTAAGAGAGTTGACTAAAACTGTAGATTCCAAGACTGTGATTTGGTGGGGGTAAAGGAGGGGCCCAAGGGTCTGCATTTTTGAAGAGCTCTCCTTGCCAAGTTCAGATGTGCAGTCAGGTTTGGGAGACACTCATAGATTATTTCTGTGAATCTACATTAGTGTCCCTTTCTGATTCATTCTCTTCTAATCCACTGTCAATGTCCCTTTCCAGAGTAGCATGAAGAACATACACATGTGCTCACAGGCCTGTTCACGTCCTTGTCCTGAACAAAAATTTTAAACAGTTTCTAAATGGAAGGTTACATTTACTGAGTTTCTGCAAGAGTCTTCTGTTTTTCTTATCTTAGAGAGTTACTTTAAAAATTCTATTTTAAGTATTCATTGTGATTCAGGCACCAGAATAAGTGATTTGCATGCATTGTTTCATCTAATTCTTTCAGCCCTTCCATGAATTAGGTGAAAACCTTCCCACATGAGTAAACTGAAAATCTGGAATTTTAAGAGGTTTACCCACATATAGGTCTTCAGTTTTGGAAATAAAATTTGAACCCAAGTTTGTTTGATTCCAAACCCTTGTGCTCATTGAAGTTACTGGTTCTATTTTTCCTCTTTTTTTTTTTTTTCCCCTCCCTTTTGTTCTTGGCCACTGAATATACATATGAAAAAGCAACACAAGGTCATTTCCCTTTCTTACCAGTTTTTCAAAAGATGAGCAAGATTTCCTATGAGTTTGTTAACACATGCATATTGCTTTTCTTTCTTTTTTCTCTTGACAAATTTTGTATAATAAAATGATAGCTTTCTATTTATTTTAACCACAATTTTAGAAAAGTACGAATCCGAGTTGGAAAAGCAGAGCCTTGCCACTGTTGGGAAGGCGCTGGTCAGAGATTGCCTGATGACTTTGGGAAGATGACTTTCTTCAAACTTCCTAGAAGTTTGAAGCCAGTGTGCTACCATTGGCTTTCTTGTTCCCGCATCCCCAAGTGCTGAGAGGTGAGAGACCTTGGAGCTAGAAAAAAGCTAGTTTCTCTCCTTTTTTTTAAAAAAAGTCCCCGTAAATTGTAATATCTTGCCTAGCAAAGTCATAGGGTAAATCACAGTGGGAGAAATTCTGCTTGCTAACTTCTTGGAAATCACGGGATATCAGTTAGAGGTCAGCATATCAAGAGATTCTGTCATTTTGTACTCAGCTAGGATGAAGAACCTGCCGGCAATGGTAAGATATCATGATCCGAGCACATCGACCTGGCCACAGATCTGTACTGAAGGATAGAAGAAATTTTTTGTTGTTGTTTTGGCACCCCACTCCAGTACTCCTGCCTGGAAAATCCCATGGACAGAGGAGCCTGGAAGGCTGCAGTCCATGGGGTCGCTGAGGGTCGGACACGACTCAGCGACTTCCCTTTCACTTTTCACTTTCATGCATTGGAGAAGGAAATGGCACCCCACTCCAGTGTTCTTGCCTGGAGAATCCCAGGGACGGGGGAGCCTGGTGGGCTACCGTCTATGGGGTCGCACAGAGTCGGACACGACTGAAGTGACTTAGCAGTAATAAACACCAACACTTTTTATTCTTTATTCTTGGTGCCACTGAGAAAACCTACTTACAGAATTGAAAGCAGGAGAAATTTCCTTAACCAGGGGAATGTTCTTCTTCTTCTTCTTTTTTAATATCTCTTTCCTTCTGTGAAGTTACAGGTGTGGATCAGTTATAGATGGACAGCTGTGTTGTAACATTTGTGAATCTTGCATTGGGAGGAATGTTCCATGTCTTCCGTCATAAATCATCTGAATTTAAGGGAAATCTTTAATCAGTAGTCAACTCCTGGAGAACCAGGAGCCTATCTTAATTATTTCTTATATCTCTAATACTGAGATTGGGGTGGCATGTAATAGGTGTTTATTTACCGATTGCCTCATTTGTAAAATTCATCTAGAGTCATCTGTTTTCAACATCTTGCCATATATTCTTCTTCTCCCTCTCTCTTACTCCATATTTATGTGTGTGTGTATCAATAGATACAGTTTTATAACATGAATATTTTGCTAAATCACTTGATATTAAGTCGAAGACATCATGACACTTCACCCCTAAATATAATATATCTCCTAAGAACAAGGACATCGCCAACATAACCAAATGCTGTCATTTCATTCACAAAACTTAGCATTGATACGGTAATATTGCTTAGCACATTCAGCTGTTCCCTTGTGGCTCAGCAGTACAGAATCCTCCTGCAATGCAGGAGATAAAGGTTTGATCCCTGGGCTGGGAATGGAGAAGGAAATGACGACCCACTGAGCAGCTCTTTGAGCTGCTGTTGCCGTATATAGCTGTATTATCGATCCCTCTGCAGGATCTCTGAACACTCTGTATAGCCTGCATGACCTCTGCATGTACACTCTGTACAACCCATTGGCTTTCTCTGCACCTTTAGTTTTGATTTGTCATTTGTTGAACAAATGTTGATTACTAATTAAGATATTGATGACATCCAGGATGACTGGAATGATGGCATAGAAAACATTGACTCATTTATTCAAGTTACAGTTGAGTTTTTGGATTATATACAGTTAAAATTCAGATTGACCTTGAATGTAATAGACACAAATAAGCATAATTAAGGCCTTAAGGGAATACAGCTTTGGGAAACTAAATATAACATGGGGACTGTGTATGTGTAACTTTGAAGGATTAGGGAGAGAGGGGACCCATTGTGAGTCAGCAACATGCTGCTTTATTTTCTTAATTACTGGGCACACAGTGCCAGTTAACAACAGGAGCATAGCATGTGGGGACTGCTGGGTAACATTTTCAAAATACTTGGCATTGGTCAAATATTTTTTTAGAATTCTGTGTCTGCTTTAGCTTCTTAAGGAGACTGGAGAATTTGTCTAGGTCCAGACCATGGCAGTAAGAGGCAGAGGAGTCTTGGAAAACAGGACCCATTGAAAGAGGCTAATAAACAAGGATTAATTACTTATCTTGATCCAAAGCAGCTGAAGGGTGATTAAATTAATGGTCTTCTGTTGCATATATAGTTATTATGGGGAAGATGATATAATTATTTCCTTTATGAATAGAATTAGGGAAATAAATTTATATTAGAGTTCAAGGAGATTTCGAAGTGAACCTCTTGACTTTAAAGATTTCTTGACAGTGGAAAGATTTCTCAACTGAAAATGGTGAAATCATGGTCCTTATAAAATGGGAATGGGGTGGGTGCCACCTGCTAGTTAGAGTCAGGTGCAGTTGGGGTGGTGACTACCACACTTTCTCGATCCCATTTTGTGCTGTTCATCTCTTTGTGTTGAATTTGTCATGTTCAGCAAGTAAATCTGTATTCCTTTTTTGTTTGAATTTTTTTCAGTTATTATAAATGTGAAGGCCTTAATGATTGAAATATAATGCATTTCAAGCAAGTGAGAGGTTAAACCACAAATTGAAAATTACCTCAACTGCAAATAAACTTGCTGCTCATTTTTTTTCATTGCAGTTGATTTACAGTGTTTTAGGTATATAATGAAATTACCTTTTACACACACACACACACACACGTATATATTCTTTTCAGATTCTTTTCCATTATAGGTTATTATAATATATTGAATATAGTTCCCTGTGCTATATAGTAAGTCCTTGTTGCTAATCTATTTTATATATAGTAGTGTGTTTCTGCATACCCCAAATTTTCAATTTACACCTCACTACCCCTTCCCCTTTGGTAACCATGTTTGTTTTCCATGTCCGTGAGTCTGTATGTTTTATAAATAAGTTCACTTGTACCATTTTTTATTTGGATTCCACATATAAGGGATATTATATGCTACTTGTCTTCCTCATTCTGACTTACTTCACAGAGTATGATAATCTTCAGCTCCATCTATGTTGCTGCAAATGGCATTATTTAATTTTTTATGCTAGGTAGTATCCCACTGAGTTTCTATACCACATCGTCTTTATCCATTCATCTGTTGATAGCCACTTATATTGCTAATAGAGTTTTTGTCTTTTCTGTATATTTGCCTGGGATGGGGTGGTTGGATCATAATCTACTGCTCATTCTTATATGTCTCTTTACAATATTGCCGATTCCAACCTGCCTTTTCTTTTTCTTCTCTAGAAAACTCATTGTGTGCGCTGGTTACTTGGTTGACAATGAGTGCCAAGTCTGCGATCAGCAAGGAAATTTTTGCACCTCTTGATGAAAGGATGTTGGGAGCTGTCCAGGTCAAGAGGAGGACAAAGAAAAAGATTCCTTTCTTGGCAACTGGAGGTCAAGGCGAATATTTAACTTACATCTGCCTGTCAGGTAATAAAAACGATATGAATATTATTAAAGATGACTTCTGTTTAAAGCAATTAATTCTAGTATCCAGGAGGGTTACAGTTCACGGCTTGAACATTCCTGTTTGTTGTCTTCTTTGATCCTTGGAGATTCATGGCATCTTGATTTTTGAGGTTGCCTTACATGGAGAGGTAATGAAGTGCAGTTTTAATGTGTTTTCCATTTCATTAAGAGCATCTGTTTGTCCATACCTTCCCTTCACTAGGGCTTTGACATAAAGTGGGCTATCCTCTTGAGATTTTTGTTTTAGAACGCCTCCTTGTATTTGGATAATTATTACTACCAGCAGCCTGAGTTTCACGGACTTTTTTTTTTTCTCAACAGTTGCCAATAATCAGTAATAGTTGGTCTCAAGATAAATATCAACACCGTATGGAATGTGAAAAAGTAGACTAAGCTCATAAATCACAGCTTTGCCTGACAGCTGTTCCTTGTCAGGAAGAGGCATCTGTTCCATTAAGCTTAGAATTTTGTGTGGTTATTATTATTTTTTTTCCTCTTTCTGTTTGTGATTTTAGGAGATCTGTGGAACTTACTGTGGATTCATCCCAAGTTATTTTGAGATAAAATTTGGATAAGTTTTCTACGAAGCTTGGGTGATGCTAATCTGAGGACCTAGAACATTTGTAATGTTTCTGATATTTCTTGTAACTGGGCAGTGGAAAAATTAGGCTTGCCTTTATTCATCTTCGCCTCACCCCTAAGTTTCTCCAGTTGTGGCTTGGGAATAAAACTTTATTTTTGGACCCATTTTTAGCTTTTTTTTTTTTTTAAAGAATTAAGCCTTTGCTCATCTCTTTATCAGAACTTATTTTAGGGTAGCGATAGCCTTTTTCCAGAAAGAAAATGTAAAGATAACAGTAGGACTGTGCCTTAGTTTAAAATGAAATGGAAACAGAGAGCTGTTTGCTAAGAATGCCTTCTCAGTGGTTAGAATGAGGATTGACCCTGAAATACTGGTCTTTCTTTAACCCCAGTAGTGACTAGGTTAATAAAATTGGTGATGGGTTGGAAGACATTTGCATTCCTTTAGTGTGCTGGGCAGTGCTTGCTATGCAATAGGGACTCAAGACTTCAGTACCCTCTCCTAATACCTTCTTAGTATTTTGTTAACAAGGTTAAGGTCTTAAAAGCATTTTCACATCTTTAAATTTCAGTTCTGGTGTTTTTGCTTGTACTGATAGTGAATAGAAGGCATTAAATTAAATTTTGTTTTGTTTTTGGGCTGAGCTGAACATGGGATGACCATGGATGCACAGCGATTCAAATTTTCTTAAGCTCAATTCTCTCAACGTTCCCTTGAGATTTCTTGAAGACAGGTAGTTGCAGAAAAGGTGGATGAAAAAAGGGCATTTTTGTTTTTGGCCTCACCCGGGTGGCATGTGGGATCCTAGTTCCCTGACCACAGATTGTACCTGTGCCCCCTGCATTGAAAGTATGGAGTCTTAACCACTGGACCACGAGGGAAGTCTGAAGAGGATGGTTTTGTTTACACTTAAGGCACATGCTATCGTCAGCCTATTGCTGATCATGAAGTCAGTAATGTTACCTGGGTCCTCTAACAGCCTCTTCTCAGTGAAATACGGTGACCATTTCTGCTGCCATAGGGAATAGTACTGCGGACTTACTGGGTAATGCATTTCCTTTATAAATTACCAGGACCTTCAGGTTGAAAGTCTGAAACTATGAGACTTGCTTTTCTGTGGCATTCTAATGTAGGAGAGTCTTGACTTCTGAAAGTCTTCATCCTTTTCATGGACTTAAATTTTGAGAGGATTGGTTGGCAAAACAGATCTGACACTGAAGCAGCTGGTTTAATGGAAACTGGGGCAGGAGAAGGCCAGGCAACTTTGACAGCCAAGGTTTTTTTGCAGTTTGAATTTTCTTATAATTGAGAAAGAAGCAGCCACCTTTAGTTTCTATCTTATGCAAAGCATAGAGGCCTATCAATATATCTCTGATAAAGCATTGTTTTAATTAACAAGTAATTAATTATGCAACTTTTATTAAGGAATTTTTATATACTGAGCACTCTTGGTGCTGGGGGTTCAGTTAGGAGAAAAGCTCATGACACTTACCTTGTCCAGTGGGGAAGGAGCAGTAGTCGTTAATATTTTACTCACCAAAATAAACATAATTATTAACTGTGAAAAGGTTAAAGAGGAAAAATATAATGATTTGGATTGTTTGAGAGAACTCAGAACTGCAGGAAAAGTAGGGCTCCTTGGTTCTGAAAATAGGTGGTGTGGGTGTGGGGAGCATTCCAGGCAGAGGGAAGGGCAGCTTCTTTGAAAGGGGAGCTGGATTCTGAGTTCCGCCTTATCTCCTGTTCAGTCCTGTTTAGTCTTTGTATCTCAGCTTACCTAGGGACTCTGCAGTGGAAGCAGGGCCCTGGAACGACAGCTGTTCCTTCCTGCTATCAGAGCGAACCCCCTATGATTTCTGGAAGTCCAAGCCCTTCAACCCTTGTGGTTTGGTTGATGAAAACCAGCTCTCCATGTTGAACAGGCAAAATTTGTCCAAATTAAAGCAATGTCTGCAAATAATTTTTAACCACATTTCATACTGCATAAAGAGTTATATTCCTTTTTTAAAGAGAAAACTATGAAAGCTTTCAAAGCTTGCCAATGTACGCATTCAGCATGGATGTTTTATATATTGAATGTCTTTTACTAATGCTTTTCTGTGTTTGGCAGTCTGAGCAGTAGAGGCCTGTGGTCAGGAGATGACTTATTTTTCAGAGTGGGTTGTATCCTCTAAGGGAATCCAAAATGGTGCTGGATCAGGGGAAATAAACTCTTTCTTACATTATAATTGTGTAAATTGGATGCCACTGAAGCGACTTAGCATGCATGCACACAAGGAGAGAAATAACCTCTCCAGTCCATTCATGGCGCTTTGGGATAGAATTTGAGTGTTTCTCAATGGACTTCCTGGCTGACTTATTAGATTGTGTGCAGATACTTACTACTGAGATGCCTCTATGGTTAACATTCTAAAATATTGGTTTCCACTTTTTCTTGTCAGTAATGGCTGAAATTTAAAAAACTGACAATACCAAGTGTTAGCAAACATGTAGGGTAATTTGAGCTCTCATTTTTGCTAGTGGAAATGTAAAAATGATAGAACTGCTTTGGTAAACAATTTGACAGTTGTTTATAAAGTTGAACTTGCGTACGTATGACTCAACAAGTCTATTCCTAGGCATTTACCCAAGGGAAATAAAAACATGTCCATATAAAGACATGTAGACAGAATTTCATAACAGTTTTATTATTTATAATAACCAAAAATCAGAACTCAGATGTCCACCTATATGAGTGAATAAGCAAATTATAACTATGCAGTAGAATATGAACTGGCAATAAAATGAACCATCAATACATGTAGCAACATAGATGAGTCTCAGAAACCTTGTATTGGGTGAAGAAGAAAAAACAGAAATGACCACATGCTATATGATTCTATTTATATGAAATTCTAGAATGGATACAACTTAAGCTATAGTGACAGGAAGCTCATTAGTGTTGCCAGGTGGTGGAACTGGTGACTGACTGCAAAGGAACATGAGGGGATTTCTTGCAGTGTTGTAAGCGTTCTATATGTTGTTGATTGTGGTGGTAGTTACTTGGGTGCATGCATTTTCCACAACTCATCAAATACATACTTAAAGTAGTTACATTTTATTATATGTAAATATATCTTGAGATATATTTACTCTTGAGAGTCCCTTGGACTGCAAGGAGATCCAACCAGTCCATTCTGAAGGAGATCAGCCCTAGGATTTCTTTGGAGGGAATGATGCTGAAGCTGAAACTCCAGTACTTTGGCCGCCTCATGCGAAGAGTTGACTCATTGGAAAAGACTCTGATGCTGGGAGGGATCGGGGGCAGGAGAAGAAGGGGACGACCGAGGATGAGATAGCTGGATGGCATCACCGACTCGATGGACGTGAGTCTGAGTGAACTCCGGGAGTTGGTGATGGACAGGGAGGCCTGGCGTACTGCGATTCATGGGGTCGCAAAGAGTCGGACATGACTGAGCGACTGAACTGAAATATATCTTGAAAAAGTTGATTCTCAAAAATGTCTTACAGAGTCACTAGTGGGATGATCATAAGAATTATTTAACTGTCTTATCTCAGTCTGTGCCAGAAGAGGGGTAGCAACTACCCTCTCCTTTATATGTAAAAGAAGTTATCCTAGATGGTCTTTTGAGCCCTCGGACAGAAGCAGCTGTGTATCACTGCAAACCTGTGCTTCCATCTATCTGGTCTGTGTGTCAGTGTGTTCCTAGTTCTTTGTAGCACTGGGCACATTGCCAAGTATAAACACAATAGATGCTTAAACTGAAGCATTGATGGTTCATTTTATTGCTGGTTAGTATTCTACTGCATAGTTATAAAATAATTTTTTATTCACTTGCATATAGGTGGACATCTGAGTTCTGATGTTCTGTTATTATAAATAGTAAATTGTTATGAACCTCTATGTACATGTCTTTATGTGAATATACGTTTTTATTTCACTGTCTTGAGGAATTATTCTCTGGGTTGTCTTACTGGTATACTTGACATAACAGTGTGCTTTTGGTACTCAGTTATATCTAAAGAAAACATCTTAGTCTCTTTCTTCTTGGTTGGCCATCGTCAAAGCTCTAAATTTTGCTGCGATTCAATTCATTGACAAGTTCAAAACTTTAAATGCATAGCTTACTAAATACCTCATGACAATGTGGACTTTATAACTTGGAACTGTTGGCTCATTCAAATTGTGAAGTAAGCTTTGCCTACAACTATTTCTATAGTCAGTTGCCCCTTCCATGGTATTTGGGCCTATAAGACTAAACTAGAAACTTGCTGAGAAGTTAATATCAATTTACTATTAGAGGCTAATTACCTACTGAACATTCCATAATTCCATGTTTAAAATCGATTTTCCTGATCCTGTTTTAACTTAGTATGCATAATGTATAATGTTACCCTTCATATCTCTAAATGGATAAACATGTTTCCTTGCCTGCTGCTCATTATCTCCATAGAAGGAGCATGAAGAAACTTTAAATTTTGTGATTAATACATTCTCCTACATGTTGTGTTAAAACTGAGAATCTTAATCTTTTCAAAATGATTTTCGACTTGTAGAGAGCAAAATTTTCTTATTAAAAAGAGTCCTGAATGATCTTTGATGAAATTATGTAAAATAGATCCCGTGGAAGGTAATGACATGGGTTAGCGTTGGTTTCGGCAATAATATTCTTTATCTTCATGGCTACCAGCCCTAGGTGTTTCTTAGAGTAACCTCTAGAACTTTACAGATGCCCTGGTTCCACTTCAGTGCAGTTCAGTCGCTCAGTCATGTCCGATTCTTTGTGACCCCATGAACTGCAGCACAACAGGCCTCCCTGTCCATCACCAACTCCCAGAGTCCACCCAAACCCATGTCCATTGAGTCGGTGATGCCATCCAACTGTCTCATCCTCTGTCGTCCCCTTCTCCTCCTGCCTTTAATCTTTCCTAGCATCAGGGTCTTTTCCAATGAGTCAGCTCTTTGCATCAGGTGGCCAAAGTATTGGAGTTTCAGCTTCAACATCAGTCCTTCCAATGAACACCCAGGACTAATCTCCTTCAGAATGGACTGGTTGGATCTCCTTGCAGTCCAAGGGACTCTCAAGAGTCTTCTCCAACACCACAGTTCAAAAGCACAATTCTTCGGCACTCAGCTTTCTTTATAGTCCAACTCTTATATCCATACATGACCACTGGTAAAACCATAGCCTTGATTAGATGGACCTTTGTTGGCAAAGTAATGTCTCTGCTTTATAAAATGCTGTCTAGGTTGGTCATAACTTTCCTTCCAAGGAGTAAGCGTCTTTTAATTTCAAGGCTGCAGTCACCATCTACAGTGATTTTTGGAGCCCAGAAAAATAAAATCAGCCACTGTTTCCACTGTTTCCCCATCTATTTGCCATGAAGTGATGGGACCAGATGCCATGATCTTCGTTTTCTGGATGGTGAGCTTTAAGCCAACTTTTTCACTCTCTTCTTTCACTTTGATCAAGAGGCTAAGATTCCACTTAGGCCCTACTAAATACAGCAGGAGAGGTAGAGGGGAAACTTACCTGAAAGGGTTATGCATGAGATACTGAAGCTAAAAGTTGAGAAATTTCACTGTCTTGGGGAATTCTCTGGCTTGTCTTATTGGTATACGTGACATAGTAGGATGTTTTTGGTACTCAGTTCTATCTAAAGAATACATATTGGTCTCTTCCTTCTTAGTTGGCCATGGTCAAAGTTTTGAATTTTGTTGGAATTCAATTCATTTCACAAGTTCAAAGCTTCCTTTGGGCTCTGAGGGTCTAGGATTCTGAACCTTCTTGAAAATTTTAATAGCAAATTTCATTCTAGTTTCATATATATCACATAGGGATAAATTCAAGTTGTTAATAATCCAAATGGATACTCAAAACAATTATAAGAGCTTGAGAATATTCTTTATAGTTTGCTATTGGAATTACTTTAACCAAAAGTAATTGTCAGAGACCTGGCATAAGAAAGAAATTCTTTTTATCTACTTTCTAAACTCAGACTAGATCTCATCTCAAGATCTACAGATATTAGAGGAAAGAAAAGGAAAAATACAAGACAGATGAAATTTGACCTTGATAGAAATGATTTATTCAGGAGTGATGAGCTCACTACCAAGAATTTTTATCCAGGAAAAATGAGAAATCTACATTGAACTCAGAGATGGACAAAGCTACTAACAATGAAAGAAGAAATACAAGACAACTATAATAATGAAATATATTTGTTATTCTTTACTATAGAAGTAGTAAATATTGAAAATATCTTTCAGATATTATATAGATGAAAATAAAAATCATCCTATGTCTGTTTTGTTGTCTTGTTTTAATTGCGGTTAATCCTCACAATATCCTTACCTTGCTTCAGGTCAGGTCAGTTCAGTCGCACAGTCGTGTCTGACTCTTTGCGACCCCATGAATCGCAGCATGCCAGGCCTCCCTGTCCATCACCAACTCCCGGAGTTCACTCAGACTCACGTCCATTGAGTCCATGATGCCATCCAGCCATCTCATCCTCGGTCGTCCCCTTGTCCTCCTGCCCCCAATCCCTCCCAGCATCAGGGTCTTTTCCAATGAGTGGTGTATATTTCTTTTCCCAGATGAAGGCACCAGTGTTCTTCAGAGGTGTCCCAGGCTACCACTTTTGAAGTGACTGAAACCCACTCAGTCCTGTCACCCCAGTGGCCGTGCTTGAACTAGCACAGCACTTCACCATTTTTTTCCAAGAGGCAGGTGTGGTGTAGAGTGAACCATGTTTTAAAGAGCAGATTTCTCCCCAACTCTTCAAAATTCATAAAGACGTTGAACCATTTTGATCTCTACTGTATCTACAGTTTTGTCCTGTACTGTGTCTTCTATTTCATTTCTGAGGTTTTTGAGTAATAGACTTTCTTCCAGTTGGGATATACATCAGGGTGAAGCTTTTATTTCTTAATTATAGAGGTTGGGCATGTAAATCCAGCCCTAAAACTGTAAGTAGCTCTAGAAGACAGTGCAATAAAAAGCAAAGTTATTTCCAGTGTCTTGATGATGTGAATCTTTCCACATCCTTTTTTATTTGAAAAATATAATGTCTTCTGTTACACTTCACATTGAGAATTTGGCCCTTTTGTGATATGTGTGGAGACAAATTGGATTAAAACATTTGCAAGGATGATATCCTGGTGGTGGTGGTGGTGGTTGTTCAGTTGCTCAGTCATGTCTGATTCTTTGCGACACCATGGACTACAGCACCCAGGCCTCCCTGGCCCTCACCATCTCCTAGAGTTTGCCCATGTTCACTGCACCCATAATGCTGTCCAGCCTTCTCATCCTCTGATGCCGTCTTCTCCTTCTGCACTTGATCTTCCCCAGCATCAGGGACTTTTCCAATGAGTCATCTGTTTGCATCAGATGACCAAAATACTAGAGCTTCAGCATAAGTCTTTCCAGTGAATATTCAGGGATGATCTCCTTTAAGACTGACTGGTTTGATCTCCTTGCTGTCCAAGGGACTTTCAGGAATCTTCTCCAGCATCCACAGTTCAAAGACATCCATTCTTGGGCATTCTGCCTTCTTTATGGTCCGGCTCTCACAACTGTATGTGACCACTGATTGGTTACATGAACTTAAAAGAGAAGGTTTTCTTCTGAAACATCTTCTGGCTGAGTAAATGTTGCCACCTGGTGTCATTTGTAAATAACCTTCACTGTAGCACCTTCCGTGACTCCATCGCATGCTTCAGTGCTCAGTACAGTTAGGGAAGCACCAGCTCCTCTTTGATTTAGGAGCAGTAATAATACTAATAGTAGTAATAGTATTTATTGAGTAGGAACTCAATAAATTGACCAATATATTGGGCATGGTTCTATGCACGTTACATATATTAACTTATTTAATCCTTCTAACAATGTTATGAGGTAGGTAACAGTACCATCTTCATTTTGTAGATGAGGAAACAGCCTCTGGAAGTCAGTTGGCTGGCCCAAGGTCATGGGTTTGTGAGTTACAGATCAGAGATTTAAACCCAGGTGGTTTGATTCTAGACCTGTATTCCCTTAGGCACTGTGCTCCTCTGTCTGTCTGTCTCTTAGGCATAAGAGTCGTATGAGAGAGATCTTCCCAAACCAAGCATCTTCTCTCACCCTCCCTCACTCGGCTCTAGAGATAATCATGTTTTGGGATTACTCTACTTTCCTACCAGTTAGGCTTTGGTTGGTTTTGGCTGGACGGTGACAGTCCTCTACACTGGTAGCTGGGCTGTTAAGGAAAGCCCGCAACAGAGTGAGAGTGTCAGAGGATGTATTTGAGTCTTAGAGAAGATTGATTCCCCTGGGGAGTTCTGAGAGGCTCCTGACAAGGGTACCACCATGTATGAACTTTTATGCAATGAAACAAGTAGATGCCTTTAAGTGTTTTTAGAGTTTCCTCGATGGTTCTAGATCCCTTCCTGTGAAAAGCAGTGGTAATAATCATTTGTCTTTTCTAAAGCCTTATGAATAAGGAGAGTCCAAAAATGGAGAACAAAGCGCTTAACAGGTGTTATCTCACTTAAACCTTACAATAGCCTTGTGACGTGGTTTTTGTTGTAGTTTCTACTTTACAGGAACTAGCCGGGGTGTAGAGTGGTTGAGACACTGCCCAGGGGCTGGCAGCTAGATGGTGATAAGGCTGAGACTCAAATCTGGGTCCCTTTCCCTCCCATCTGTGCACATTAAAAAAAAACTTTAGGACAGGCCTGGAACCAAGAAACCGAACTCTCCCTTTCCTTAATAACAATGTGACAACATTCCTTGCACAAAGCGCTGTAGTCTCCAAGGATTGGGAGGATGTGCTGTCGACCACTTCAGCTTTTCTAGTGGTTTAGCACGCCAACAGAATTTTCTTTTTCCATTCTCTCATGTACGTGTTCCAATACTAAAACCAGATGGAAACAAGGGAAAACTGTTTAACAGAGGCCAGTGCCAAAACATTTCCTTTAAAAAGGAAACTCCATCTGTGCACTCTCCCACCACACAGCCCATGGTGAAGAACAGGGATTTCACAGCTGACTCACTTGTGTGCGTTTTGATTAGTTTTGACTAATTGCAAAGGTAGAGCAAGCGGTGGTTCTGGCGATTGCAAACTAAGGCAGCTCTCCTTCTGGAACGTGGCTGGCAAGGCGCTGGGAACCTGGCCGACGTCCTGAACAGCAGCTGAGCAGCAGGCAGGGCTTTAATTTCTGCAGTGCGTTCTTCAGTGGCCATGATTTTTACCCCTTTGAGCTGTTAGTCCTCTTTGCTGTTGAGTTGTGCATTAAGAGTCATCAGGGTTTCATTCATCGGGAAGTTGTAGTCAGAGGCTCTTGCATCTTCCTCATTTCCCCATACTTCCTACCTTCTCCCAGCTTAACTGTGCAGAACACCGGCGTAGGCGCAAGACTGCTTCAGGGTAAAATACTGGCTCTGCTAAGTCTTTCAAATCTTTGAGTCTCAGTTTCCTCATCTATAAAATGGAAATAATATTCATATCCCCAGTTAACTGAACTTTGTGTGTGTGTGTATATATAAGGCCTGATTCCTAGAAGGTACTCAGTTTTATGAGGAATGTTATTACCTGGTCATTCAGTGGGGCATTCACTGCCCTTGTCATACAGGCATAATCCATCTGCAGTTTTTAGAAAACATGTTAGCATATGTCTGATAGGCTTCTGTGACCCATGTCATGTGGGACACAAATCGCATGAATACCCAGATTTGTTGTGGGATTTCCCTGCCTCTCCTTCCACACTTTTCCCCTTTCCCTCTCAAGCTCACTTTCCCCTCCCTTCTGTGTCCCACCCTGCCAGGGATCTCAAGGTCTTTCTGACTCCCAATTTCTACACTTAGCTTCTCCTCATTCTCTGTTCCAAATTATCCCCACTCCAAACTGGGATACTAGGGGACATTTCTCTGCCCTTCCATTTCTGAGAGTTTGAAGTCATTCACTCTGATCCCATGAGTATTTGTCCATTGTTGGATCTATTGGATGCTGAAGTCCTTGTGTTGAGGCCCCTTTATCCTGTTTTGTCGGCAGAGAGAACTGGCTTAGTTGTGGCGATCCTGTTCCTGAAATGGGAGATGTTATTTTCCTGCACCTATCTTCACTGGATCAAAAGAAAAACTGAAGCAAAATAAAACAAAGCACTCTCCAGGGTCAATCAAGTGCGCTGTTAAGCAAACAGCAGTTGTGGGAGAGGCTGGTGCAAACGCCTGTGGACCCAGCTTTGCACCCAGATCAGGTTCTTGTTTGCCCAGCTCTTTCCTGTTACCCTTCCTTTAGAAAGAGAGAGAAGATGAATAGGGTGATATTCCCATGCCAGTTACAGTCATGCTCAACCACAAGAAGAATTTTCCAGAAGAAGCTATAAATGACCACAAGGACAGTGAGGGTTACCTGAGATCAGATGAGCAGTTAGTTACTGTGCGCTGGGCTTAGCTCACATTTCTCTCTGGTCTCTCGTATCATCTCCAAGATAGTGCTAATATCACTAAGTGGTGTTTGTCAGTTTGCTTTCTGTTTTCCTCTTCAGACTGGTAGCCCCTAGAGGGCAGGATCTGTGTGTACACACCCCCTCCCTTTGTGGAACAGAGGAAGTATCAGGGGGAAATCAGGCAAAGTCTCTCTGCTGCTGAGATTGCTGGTTTGGGCTCACTTCCTGGGTTGGAGCTCTGGCCTGTGAGCTGGACTGTTTCCTTTCTTCCTTTTTTTTTTTTAAACTTGCTGTTATTCACACTAAGATGCTGCTGGGTGGTCTTCTAATTCCCTTGAAATTCATCATGTTACTGAGCAGGAGTTTTTATTCTCCTAATGGCCCAGTTGCCCAGAAGAAAATGTAGATTTCTCTGCTTCCTTTGCCCTTGAAGAATCACCAAAAATGAGCAATTTCTAAATGCTTCCATTGTAACCTACAGTGGGATGCTGTTATCTCACACTTTCGGAAGAGTTCTGAATGTTTTTCCTGAAGAAAGAGTTCATATTACAGGAGAGTAAATGATTATTTAATGAGCACTGAATATATCAAAACTTTCCCTGAATGTTCTTTTCTCTCTGTAATCATTTTTAGTTCCATATTTCTTCAAAGCCAGGTTTCAAGGGGAAAATGGAGACTCCATGTTTATTAAAAAATCTCCCTGAGAATATTCATACTATGTTCCTCCCCCCTACACAGACCATTTTAACAAGATTATTTTTTACCCACCACATGTGGCTCATATGTAGCTTAGGGTATAGACCTCATGACCAACTACATTTGATGTTTGTATCAGTTTAACAAATTATGCTGCACTGAGAAGCAAGTGGATTCAAGATGACAAGAGTGTATCCAAGCTTCATTCCTGGAGATTGAAGTTTTTATTTTCATAAGAGGAAACAATAGAAATGAGTTGTCCCCTTAGATTTTCTGGCTAATATGACTCAACAGCAGGTACAGAAGTTTTTTCTTTGGTTAGAATCCTTTCTACCTTGTGAATCAAAAACTGTTTTTGATTCATGGGTTTTTAACTGTATTTCTTCCTATAAATGTAAATGTGTTCTTTATCAAAAAACATAGTGCCACCAGAAAAAAGGAAAAAATTGGAAAAATCATGTAAAAATTGTGACTTTGACTGTCTCATTTTCACATTTTTTAATACCCTCCACCTTTTATAATATTCTAGGTAAAAGTTTACCTTTTTTCATTTATATGGTAACAATTTTTAATATTTTACCATTTTTATAAGCTTCATTTTAATGGATTTTTGGGTGCCATAGAGTATTTAACCATCTGTTGCTGGATATTTTGTTTTTTAAATTTTCACAGTGAGAAATAAGGAACTTAGTTTGGCCTTAAAAAAAAATACCCATCTTCAAGATGAGGAAATTGAGGCGCACACAGATAACTTATGAGAGGAAATCTCCACTCTGCTTCTGAATGGTGGAGGCCACTGGCATCTCAGTGCTCTGTGGGCCAAAATGCGCTTATCCCAAAACCCATGTTTGCCAGGACTCTCTAAAAGTAAAACATCCTATGACTTTGTGTGCTTCAGTTCAGTCGTGCAGTCGTGTCCGACTCTTTGCGACCCCATGAATCGCAGTACTCCAGGCCTCCCCGTCCATCACCAACTCCCGGAGTTCACTCAGACTCACGTCCATTGAGTCCGTGATGCCATCCAGCCATCTCATCCTCTGTCGTCCCCTTCTCCTGCCCCCAATCCCTCCCAGCATCAGGGTCTTCTCCAATCAGTCAACTCTTCGCATAAGGTGGCCAAAGTACTGGAGCTTCAGTTTTAGCATCTTCCTTCCAAAGAAATCCCAGGGTTGATCTCCCTCAGAATGGACTGGTTGGATCTCCTTGCAGTCCAAGGGACTCTCAAGAGTCTTCTCCAACACCACAGTTCAAAAGCATCAATTCTTTTGCGCTCAGCCTTCCTCACAGTCCAACTCTCACATCCATACATGACCACAGGAAAAACCATAGCCTTGACTAGACGGACCTTAGTCGGCAAAGTAATGTCTCTGCTTTTGCATATACTATCTAGGTTGGTCATAACTTTTCTTCCAAGGAGTAAGCGCCTGTTAATTTCATGGCTGCAGTCACCATCTGCAGTGATTTTGGAGCCAAAAAAAATAAAGTCTGACACTGTTTCTACTGTTTCCCCATCTATTTCCCATGAAGTGATGGGGCCAGATGCCATGATCTTTGTTTTCTGAATGTTAAGCTTTAAGCCAACTTTTTCACTCTCCTCTCTCACTTTCAACAAGAGGCTTTTTAGCTCCTCCTCACTTTCTGCCATAAGGGTGGTGTCATCTGCATATCTGAGGTGATTGATATTTCTCCCAGCAATCTTCATTCCAGCTTGTGTTTCTTCCAGTCCAGCGTTTCTCATGATGTACTCTGCATAGAAGTTAAATAAGCAGGGTGACAATATACAGCCTTGACGTACTCCTTTTCCTATTTGGAACCAGTCTGTTGTACCATGTCCAGTTCTAACTGTTGCTTCCTGACCTGCATACAGATTTCTCAAGAGGCAGGTCAGGTGATCTGGTATTCCCATCTCTTTCAGAATTTTCCACAGTTTACTGTGATCCACACAGTCAAAGGCTTTGGCATAGTCAATAAAGCAGAAATAGATGTGTTTAACAGCTGGTTAATCATCTCCATGATAGGTAACATAGTTCTAAATCAAGTTCTCTTTGAGGTACATATGATGCCTGCTCCCTTTAGGTGGTGGTGGTGGTTTAGTCGCTAAGTTGTGTCTGATTCTTGCGACCCCGTGGACTATAGCCTGGACTATAGGCTCCTCTGTCCATAGGATTTCCAGGCAAGAATACTGGAGTCGGTTGCTCCCTTTAGAGTTAAGGCATTATGTGATTTTTCACGTGCATTTGCAGGTGTGTGTGTGCTCACTGGTCTCTCTAACACACACACACACACACACATGCAGACACATATAAACACATATCTATGGAGAGAAAGAGAGAAGGTATGTGTCTTACCTAGAGTCAGCCCTCATGTTCCTTCAAAGAGAGAGCTTTTTGGCCTGATCTTTTTGGTCTGCTTCATGTACTAATTCATTTGACATCTTCTATATTGTTGTTAGAAGAGGGATGGGGAAGTGATAAATGTCAGCCAAACATATGATGCTTTCTTTCCTAGGTCAGTGCATTTCCTTAATGGTTCATGCCTGACATTTTATTAGTTTAGGCATTTGACTCTACGGAGCAAATAGGATGAGAGAAACTAGCATCTTAGAAATTTTCTTTGAGAACTCTAGAATTTTATAGCTAGGAGAATCCTTAGTCATTCTCAATACAGCACTAACATTTATATGAAAAAATGAGGCCCAGTGGTGGTGGATGGCTTGGCTAATGTCACCGAATCACTACAGTCCAGCAAAGAAGGAAGAAAGCGTGCCCAGGTTTTCTTACCAGATTTATTTTTGACCTTGACCTTAGGAGTGACTCTGGGGTTAGATGGGACAGAGATGGAATTCGTAGCTAAACTGAACTGAAAAATATATCTCCCTGCCGTTCCTTTTCACATCAGTATGCAGGGGCAGTTTGTACCACTCACTCTTGGAAAGAGCTTGTCAGGTGCCAATCAAGGAAGTGGCTCTGTCCCTTCTAGGGTCTGGGTATTTAAAAAAAACTGGGCATGGGTTACCTGTAATGACCAAGTGTGTAGGCTTATCTCACTTCTCTATCTCTTTCTCCTGGGCTTACGGACCCGTAAAGTGGAGAGTGCTCAGTGAGAGTATTTTTGAGGTGAAAAGCCAGGATGTCAGTTGTCTCCAAATGGGATGCACTACCTGATCCATTGGGTTAAGAGAAGAAAATGTAGGATTTCTATTTAAAATGTAATTGTTTTCTAATTTATATCTTTCCATATGCTTTGTAATTGCTATAATTTAGGGCTGTAGTTCGAGCCTGTAATTTACAAGTATGGCTATATTGGCAGTTAATACTCATAATTTTTATCAAGGGGATGCATAGTCAAAAATGGTTGGAGAGGCCCATCTAGAGCAGTAGTGGTTGGAAGCTTTTGCTACAATAATAACAACTTCTGGCTGGTGAACCTTAATCTACTGTTGTAAAATTTCTGGCTTTAGAGGTAGCTGCCCAAAGCAGTGAGCGTGGAGTTGCTCTTTGAAATCACTCTAAGCCCCATTCACCCACTCGCAGTGATTCCACGGCTTTTCAGAAGGTAAGAGGCAGCTGCTGTGCCAGCTAAGTGTCCTAACACAGGTGAGGGTCTTGGCACAGAGTGTGGCTCTTGGTAGTTGCAGACGATGCCTCTCCTTTTGGAACCCGAAATCTGTCTGAGAAGTTACATGTTTTGGTTCTAACCTTAGGTTTGATTTGCGTGGCTCTAAACAGCTGTGGCTTTGCTTTTCATACAATGTCATCAGGTCCGACCTGGTTGATTTAGTTCGGAAGTTTCTTTTCCTTTTGTCCTATTTGAAAAAGGGAAGGAAACCTAGTGTTTCCTTTCTGGACCTGACGTTTATGGATTCATCCAGCGGAGCCTCATTCTTTGCCAATAGGGCAATGTCCTTGGTTCCCATATGAGCAGTTCTGTTGGTTAGTGTGTTTCCTCTTTCATACATAATTATTTTCTTTATTTGTCACTTGTTACACCTCATTGGCTGGAGCTGTAGAAACCATTCATTTACTTAGAACATGGTTATGTCACCGTTCTTTGGGAAAGACATTTTTTGAACTTAAATTCAAATACTAAGTTTACAATGGGTGTTCAGATATATTATACCTTACCTAAGGGCAAACAGAAGTCAATATTCCCTTTTCTATAGGATTTGGAACTTTTAAAAGTATCACTTTTGTTTCCAGAAATAGTGTAAGTTGAGTTGGAGTTTGACTTTCTGTGTGTTTTTCAAGATGGTCTTTACCACCACCATCCCCCCATTCCCCTTTCTCTGTCGCGTCTCACTTCAGGAGTCCTGTTCACCTCTTCTTAGTTACTAATATTCTTTGCCTCCCAGACCCTCCTTTTGTAACCCATCACTGTGGACCGCTGTTTCCTCACTCTGAAATCACTCTGCCCCCTCACCCATACTGTTCAAAAGACAGTTCCTCAGAGTGACTGATCTGACATGTTAGGAGAGAAATAATGTAAATGATGAAAACCTTTACAGACTGATATGTGGTCTGAATACCTTCCCTGAGGGCATTTGTATTTGCAAGACATGGCAACCCCTCTAAGACTACTGGTGACAGTGATGGTGGAGCATTTATTGAACAACTACTATCGCACATTTTATACCTTCTCAGATAATTATATCTGGGGTTGATATACACACTAAATAAACACGTGTGTTTATTATTAAAACATTTTAATGATAAATGTTTTAATAATTACTATTAATAATAAATAAGCATTATTCCATAATGCTTATTTCCTTGTTTTAGAAACATTCATTCACTTGTTCAACATTAATACTTGAGGACTCCTGCTTGGAACCTTTTGAATGATGACAGTTTTTACCTTGAATTTTAGAGGACAGCCTGTTAAATGGACTTTGATTTCATTTAATTTGGCTGCTCTTGGTTTTTTGCATTTTTAACCAAGTATTACAGGACAAAAAAATGTAACTTGATACTAAGGAGACTTACATCATTCATATTCATAAATTGACTTCCTAACCAAGGGCACTTACAATTATAAATTCCTCCTTCAGTTTCAAAAAGTGTGTTTGTGGTTTTTGTTTTTTTTTTTTAATCACTGTTAGCCAGTCTTCCAGATAAAATTCTCTGGCTTTGAAACTGAGATATGATAGAGGTTTTGTTGCCAAGATTTTTCTACATAATATTTCAAACTCTCTTCCTTCCAAAATCTGACTTTATTTTGAGCTACAGTACAGCTCTTGAATGTTGAGGTCAGAAGAAGAAAGAAATCTTCCCCATAAAATGAGCTTTTTGAATCTGGACCAGGGATACCTCACAGGTCACAAGAAAGTGGGGGAGAATTTTGTAGGAATGAGTTTACATTTCCCTGTGACCAGTTTAATTTTGACCAAGAGGCAAGAATAGGATGGTGGTACTCAAAGTCTTTTAAGGATACAGCACTTGGCATTATACAGTGTAGTTAGTATCATAAATACGTTGGTCTGTGCAGTATTGAAAACAAGATTTGGATTGGAATAATTTACTTAGACTTAGGAGTTGGCGACTCTAATTTTAGCCTAACCACATTGAGTCCAATTAGAACTTTCAAGTTTTACTTTGATGAGAGGTGCCCTGGAGAACATCATTTCTCTAAGTGTCTAACAGGTCTTATAAAGATAAGAGTTGTCTTGTGTATGTTGGCAAGTCAGATACACTGTGATAAGTTCCAGAGGCCCTCCTGATTTGAGGCTTTTTGTCACACATAGTGTAACAAGTGGGGAAGGCCTGGGGCCCAGAAATGGCTAATCAAGTGATGGTTCTGTGTGCATAATCTGTTTCATCCATTTCTAGGATCCAAGTAACCAGGAGTAACCCTGTGTAAGCACAAAAATTTTGGAGACAGAAAAAAATATGGATTTGAATCTTGGCTCTATGACACACTGGTTGTGTAACCTAGAGAGAATTAGCTTGGCCTGGTTGAGCCTTGTTCCCATTTACGTAAAATAGTGGTTAAAAAAAGCTATCTTGGTGGACTATTATGAGAATTGAAAAAATTGTTTGAGATGAAATATATAAACCACCTTGCTTGGCCTCAGACCATAATAAACGCTTAATAAATGTTAATTTCTTCATCATCCTTATGTGACATTTTAAAGTGTTCTTCTATTGGTGACCAGAAATAAGAGTCACTGGTCATCTGGCAGAGAATGAACTAGAAAAGGCAAGAAAGCAGCAGTTGGTGACTTCACACATGGCTCCAGCAGGAGTAGAAATTTTGTGGAGGGCCAAAGAGGGTTTCTTGTCCAAAGAATTTGACACACCTTAGGAGCTTGATCACAAGTTTTGTTACTGTCAAACTGACGTGTATAAAAGTATCCATTCTAAAGATGGAAATTATGTCTTTTCTGAAGAGCAAATAAGTGACAAGTTTCAGTTTAAAGTGAAGAGGTAGGATGATACTTAGCATCATTAAATACGCTCAAAAGTTTGGTGCAGTGAAAGCATAGGAAGGCTCAGGCACTGCTGTGTGTGAAGCTCAGCCATATCCTGTTCAAACTGTGGCCACAGAATGCTCCAGACCTGTGTGAACCACCGACCTCAGCTAGGCAGTGGGAACACGTCATACCTTGTGGGCATGCTGTGGAAATTACGTTCACCTGCCAAGAGGCTGGCACAGCAGAAACCTCAGTAAATGCTTGTCGACAGCAGATTAAGCACAGTGTCTGTCTGTGTGTCTGTATGCATGCACTGAATCGTGAAAAATACAGCTCCATCCTCAGAGAGCTTAAGAGCCCTGAGAATACCCTGGAGGCTTAAACAGCAGTACATTCAAGGGAAGAACACAGTGGGACCCACCCTGACTGCCTTACAGCTATGCTACCTGTTGACACCAAGTGCCATGGCCCTGGCATTTGCAAGAGCTCTGGCCCTGTTAAGAGCAGAGTTTCAGTATCTTGTTTAGAAGGTATAGTCAATCTGTGTTACAAGAACAAAGCACACAGACGCCAGCTTGGTCGTTTAGCATGAGGTTTGTTTTTTTTTTTTTTTTTAGCTGATATACTGTCAATTTTAATTTTCTTCTTCTTAAAATGTCATTGTTTGGGTAGAGAGCCTTAAACCCTCACAGGCAGCAGGCAGTCTTCAGAAGTCTGTACAAAGCCATGGCTTTAAGCTGGGCAGCCAGTCCCCAAAGAACTTGGCTTCCCTGCAGTTTGATAACAGGCTTTAAGGACAGGAAAAAACCTCTGAAAGCCAATTTCTGGTTTATCATTCTATTTTCTCCTTGTTCATTTAATGCAAATTATGCCATTCATTTGGGTTTTCTTCTGTCATTAAAAGCTTTAAAGGCCAAAGCCTGCCTCTGCGGACTTAGTCTGTAGCGTTGTGTCCCTGATGAGAGATCATTTCCTCCATCCTGGTAGGCAGTGGCCAGCCCTCTTCTGTGGATGGGCAGGCCTCTGGAACTTGGTCCTAACTCCTTACTGAGGGCTTATTCTTTTCTGTGCAACCCCAGTCTATTCAAAGGTGGCTCCCCTCCCGCCCCTTAATTACATTGACCCACATGATCAAACACCTAGTTGGCAATGGTATTTGGCAAATACCTAGTTGGCAATTCATGTTCAATTACTCAGTTGTTTGCCTGTTGGAAATTAAATGCCCTCTTATGCTTCTGGATGCACATGGGGATTGACAGCCAGTAGCTGCATGATGTAGTGGAGAAAAGAACTGGGGCTTTGCAGTCAAGCAGGCTTGAGTGTGAGTCTTAACTGGCGCCTGCTGGGTGATCGTCTACAAGTACCTTCCCCTCTCGGTGCCTCGGTTTCCTCAGCCATAAAGCTGAGTGTTCGTGTGGTTATAAAGATTAGAGATGGTACGTGTGAAGCACCTGGCATGTTTCCTGGCACACAGTAGGTGTGTTGCATGGCAGCTGCCGCTACTGTGGTCATCGTCTTCTGCTTGTCCACCTGGTTGGTTGGGGGCCCTGGCCCTGGTCGCCATGGAACTTGCTGAGAGAAGCAGGGCTCGATCCTGGAAGCCCTACAGCCTAAGAACTGCTGTGTCTTGAGGAGCAGCCTCACTGCCTCCTCACAGCCACTGACTGCCCCCCACTGTAGGCCTGAGGCCCAGGTTATTGCCACTGAGGGCTATGACTCCGTGTCACTTTGCTGTTTGGACCGAATGTCTGACTGGTGCTGCTGGTGAGAGTTCCATGCTTTCAGTTCACCCTGCAGATGTGTCCCAAGTGGTTGGGGAACCTACCTTCCAACCTCTTTGTCCTGATCAACAGAGGAGGCAGCCAGGACCCCAGAGGCCATATCCAAAAAATGATAAGCCTTAAGCCTTTTCCTTCCCCCTGTGTTGAAGATGGAGAAGGTGCAGCCGGAGGGCGGCTGTTGTGGCAGCCAGAGCAGAGGAATTTGGAAGTGTGGCTTGTGGAAGCTTTGGCATCAGACGAGGACTCCCATGTCTAGTGGGACAGCAACCCCGGGGAGTTGATCACCTTAACATACATCTGCCAGAATCCCGCTAGTCCTTTGACCATTTGGAAGGGATTGACTAATTAGACATCTTACTAAGGATGTTACTCTCCCTTCCTGCCATGTTCAGCTTAATTTCTCTAAACCAGTTCATTGTTGTTATTTAATTGCTCTATTGTGGCTGACTCTTTTGCGACCCTGTTGACTGTAGCTGCAGCCCTGCCAGGTTCCTCTGTCCATGAGATTTCCCAGACAAGAATACTGGAATAGGTTGCCATTTCCTTCTGCAGGGGATCTTCCGGATTCAAGAGTCGAATCTGTGTCTCCTGCTTGGCAGATGGATTCTTTACCACTGTGATACCTGGGAAGCCCTCTATAGACCAACAACTGTGCATAAAAGAACTTCCAGATAGAAACAGCAATACAAATGGCTAACATGAACTGAGCACTTACTATATGCCAGTTACTGGCTTAAAGAGCTTCCATGCATGATCTCATTTAATCCATATATGTGTATATATGGATTGTGTGTGTGTATATATATATATGTGGATTATAATATATGCATGTTTATATATAATCCTCCGAGAGAGGCACGGGTGCTTGTTAGCCCCTTGCTTAGATGAGGGAAGTAAGTAGCAGGAGGTCCAGTAACTTGCCTAATCCCACAGAGCTATAAATACTGGAGCAAGAATTCCAACCAACTCCTTCTATCTCCAGAGCCTGAGCACTTAACTTCCATGCTTCTTCCTGAAGCCACTGCTTTCTGTGTCAGGCTATGTCCCTCTCCTCAGAGAATATCCCTCTGTCACCAGAAGCTGAGAGGGAATTATTGATCATTTATTTTAGTACATCTGCAGTACTGCCTTAAGCAACCTCACTTTACAGGAAAGATGCCCCACATTCTCCCTGGTGGTGGACTACCATGGGATCCAGACAACCCTTGACCTCTCCTCATCTGCTTCTGCTCATAACTCTTCTGTGGTCATCACTGGGTTGGAGTCACTCACTTTCACATCTCATTGCTCCATGAGGCCTTCACTTAGGGCACTGGCTTAGCAAAGGGCATTAGTGAGCAGTGTAGATGCCATGAAGTTTCCTTACTAGAGTTGGGGAAGGGTATTCCTAATCATGTATTGACAGTGAGTGAGACAGCCCCTGTTCCCGAGCCCAGGCTGCACAGCCTCATGAGACTTCCGAGAGCCGCCTTGTTATAAAGAGTGTAGGGTTCTGCTTAGAGGAACTTCTTCTCCCCTGGCCATTATGCAGAGCATTCCAGGGCTGCTTCAAGCTGCTACCTGCTCCCCTTGCTTAACCAAGCCCATTTGAAGACTTGCCCAAACCCATCTTAACCCCAAATGGAGATAAAACAACCAGAGTCATTATTAGGACCTATCCGCCTTAGACAGCAGTTAGGATTTGAAGTAACTTTATTTTCCTTGATGTTCCCTGAGTTAAGGAGCTTTGGTAGCCCCCTCCATGCAGGCCAGATATGTAGGTGGGCCTGTTTTCTTTGGAAAAGAACTGGCTACTTTCATGTCAAAGAGCCAGTGACCAGCTTACTGTCCTCTTTCTTCTTGTGAGTTGTCAGCCCTTGCAAGGATGCTCAGCTCACTCTGGGGCCCACTCTTCTTCCAGCCCTCTCTGAGGCCCCACCATCCCACCCAAGAAGAGCAGATAGTGCTTATTACATGCTCCCTGGCTTCATGCCCTTAGCCTTTCTCTGTCTATTCCAAAGATGATGTTAACCTCTGCTATGAGTATCAGCGACTCTTAAGCCTTACGGCTACCCTTTAGCACCAGTTAGCTTTTCATTCATTTAACATTTATTATATATTGTTAACCTTTTATTATGTATTATCAGCAGACATTCTATATTGTCAGCAGTTGGATTTTAGACATTTAGACAAAGCTTATTCCTTTAGACACAAAGGAGTGCTATCAGAGATGCAGAAGACATTATTCTTATCTTCATGCTGTCTGTCAGAAATTTAGTAGAAGTTTAAGCAGGAGCAGATCTGATTCCCTGAAGCATTTTGCATGTGCTCCCAAGTATGTGAAAAACTAAAGTGTGTTTGGGGGGTTTTCTTCACTCTTCGAAGCTTCATGGTGTGGCTTCTGCTTTTGGGCTATGGCTTTGCTCATATCTTTTCTTATTTTGCTCGTTTGATGAAATTTGTTGATAGCATTAAACAAACCAAGAGGGAAATATACCTTTCTACCTATGCCTAGAGAGATGAGGTACTTATCTCTTTCCTGGTATATTTTGAATGACAATAATTAAAAATCTTTCAAATCATAATTTTGTTCTAATGATAAAGAGAGCCTTAATTGTGGGGTCAGGGTTAAATTTTCATGATTTGGAACGTTAAATGCTGCTTGTAGAGCATGATTAGAGCACAGTTCTGTCACTTCAGAAATTCAGTTTTGTCTAGAATAACTCAAAAAGAGAAATATAAAATAATGCTTGGGAGTAGCCAAGTAAACCTTCAGATTTGCTTTTTAGTTGTGAAGAAAATTAGGAATGAACCTATGGAAGCTTAGAAAACATTTGAGAGAAGAAAAGTCTATGCTATTAATAGGTGAATATAATATGAATATAATACATGAGAACTATGCTAACAGGTATTCATTATTTATGTGTATTTACTAAAATAGGCCACTTGATCTATAAGCTTGAAATAAGCTTATTTTTCTTCTGAATGGGATTTTCTACTTTTTAAATTTTTTATGGAAAATTATAAATGTGCAACAGTAGAGCGAAGAATATGAACCCCATATGCCCATCATCAACATTTAACAGTTAACTCTCCTGGACAGCATTATTGCATTGATTTGCCATCCATTTCCCCTTGCTGAACCACTTTTATGTGAATCATCTTATTTCATTCTTAAATATTCCCATCTATATATGGTGTGTTTAAGACAGCAGCCTTTAAGAACCACAAAGTACCAATATCACAACTGCAAATTCCTTAATATCATCAAAGATCAAGCTGGTGTTCAACTTTCCCAGTTGCCCCATATAGATTTATCTCTCATGTATATAAATCCCAAGCAAATGTGAAAATTTGAATGAACTGTAAAAAAAATAGAATTTTTTTTACCTATATAATACTTCATGTTTACACGCAACTGTAATTGAGATTCAGATAAGGCCTAAACAGTATAGTTGTTAATCTCTTAATTTCTTAAATTTATATTTACAGACAAGAATGTATACAGATTGAAAGTATACAGTCCAGTGAATTTTCCCAAAGGAAACATTTCTGTATAACCAGCACCCCAATGGGGAGCCCAAATATTACCAGCTCGTCAGAAACTTCCTATGTCCCTCCTATCAACCCCTCCCTCCCTACAAGATAACAGAATTTTGATTTCTAGCACCACAGTTAGATTTGCCTGTCTAAGAACTTAGGAAATTCTAGAGTATTTACTAGTTAGTGCTTGGTTTCTTCTTCTCAATGTTGTTTGTGAGATCAGGTCACCCACTCTGTTGCATATAGCTGTATTTGGGCATTCTCATTAGCAAGTACTATTCTATTGTAAAAACTGTACCCAGTTTTTCATTCTGTTTTGTGTTTTATTTGTAATTGAAGTATAGTTGATTTTAGCAAAATGATTAGTTACATAATATTTTTCTCAGATTCTTTTCCCTTATCAGTTCAGTTGCTCAGTCATATCCAACTCTTTGCGACCCCATGAAATGCAGCACGCCAGGCCTCCCTGTCCATCATCAACTCCTGGAGTCCACCCAAACTCATGTCCATCGTGTCGGTGATGCCCTCCAGCCATCTCGTCCTGTCTTCCCCTTCTCCTTCTGCCCTCAATCTCTCCCAGCATCAGAGTCTTTTCCAATGAGTCAACTCTTCGCATGAGGTGGCCAAAGTATTGGAGTTTCAGCTTTAGCAACAGTCCTTCCAAAGAACACCTAGGCTGATCTCTTTTAGAATGGACTGGTTGGATCTCCTTGCAGTCCAAGGGACTCTCAAGAGTCTTCTCCAACACCACAGTTCAAAAGCATCAATTCTTTGGCGCTCAGCTTTCTTCACAGTCCAACTCTCACATCCATACATGACCACTGGAAAAACCATACCCTTGACTAGATGAACCTTTGTTGGCAAAGTAATGTCTCTGCCTTTGAATATGCTATCTAGATTGGTCATAACTTTCCTTCCAAGGAGTAAGCGTCTTTTAATTTCATGGCTGCAGTCACCATCTGCAGTGATTTTGGAGCCTCAAAAAAGAAAGTCAGCCACTGTTTCCACTGTTTCCCCGTCTATTTGCCACAAAGTGATGGGACCAGATGCCATGATCTTCGTTTTCTGAATGTTGAACTTTAAGGCAACTTTTTCACTCTCCTCTCTCACTTTAATCAAGAGTCTTTTTAGTTCCTCTTTACTTTCTGCCATAAGAGTGGTGTCATCTGCATATCTGAGGTTATTGGTGTTTCTCCTGGCAATCTTGATTCCAGCTTGTGTTTCTTCGAGCCCAGAGTTTCTCATGATGTATTCTGCATATAAGTTAAATAAGCAGGGTGACAACATACAGCCTTGATGTACTCCTTTTCCTATTTGGAACCAGTCTGTTGTTCCATGTCCAGTTGTAACTGTTGCTTCCTGACCTGCATACAGATTTCTAAACAGGCAGGTTAGGTGATCTGGGATTCCCGTCTCTTTCAGAATTTTCCACTGTTTATTGTGATCCACACAGTCAAAGGCTTTGGCATAGTCAATAAAGCAGAAATAGATATTTTTCTGGAACTCTCTTGCTTTTTCCATGATCCAGCGGATGTTGACAATTTGATCTCTGGTTCCTCTGCCTTTTCTAAAACCAGCTTGAATATCTGGAAGTTTACAGTTCACGTATTGCTGAAGCCTGGTTTGGAGAATTTTGAGCATTACTTTACTAGCGTGTGAGATGAGTGCAATTGTGCGGTAGTTTGAGTATTCTTTGGCTTGCCTTTCTTTGGGATTGGAATGAAAACTGACCTTTTCCAGTCCTGTGGCTACTGCTGAGTTTTCCGCTTCTGTGGCCTATTTCCGTGTGGTCCATCACAGCCAGCGCGCTTCCCTTTTCCCTTATAGGTTATTGCAAAATATTTAGTATAGATCTCTGTGCTACACAGTAGGTCCTTATTGGTTATCTATTTTATATGTAATAGTACATATATGTTAATCCCCAACTCCTATTCCTCCTCCCCTCCAAACCAATGATCATGAGAGGAGAGTACAAATGCAGCATGTTTGAAATGTATTTCATTATGTTTTTGATCGATGCTTGGGCTTTTTCCAGGTTTTTGGCTATAGTGCTGCTTTGAACACGTTCTAGTCTTTTTATGACTGTGCACCTACGTATTGATGTTAGGTATGTACCAGGAATATGATGACTATATAGAAGAGTATGTACCTCTTCAGCTTCAGTATATCTGCCAAACACGTTTCTAAAAGGTGTTATAGTACCATTTTACACTCTGAACAGCAGTGTATAAGGTGCAGTCCCTTTACATATGGGGTCATTATTAACTATAAATTACTTACTAGGCATGTAGGGTTACTAACTGAACTTTTGCAATTGTAAATTTACAGGTGTAAGAAAGGCATGTCTTCTAGTTCCTAGATACAAAACTTATCAACACATTGCAATTTTTAGCAATCTGAAATTTTAAGGAAATGGGTTTTGACTACACTAATGGCCAAAATCATTCATTCTCCATCTGAGGAATATTTCCCATTTATAAAGTATCCAAGTCTTTGTTTATCACCATCTTCTCTGGGTGTCTCTCTCTCACTGTGATGAAAATAAGAAATTGTTTGCCTTGATTCCTTTGGAAAGAACTTGTAGAAGTCTGGTGACTCTCTGTTTTTTATTTTCAAGCTCAGCTAGTGCTTTACCCAGGTAGCCCCTTTTCTTTTTTTTTTTTAACTTTTTATTTTTACTTTATTTTACTTTACATTACTGTATTGGTTTAGCCATACATGACATGAATACATCTCGGGTGTATCTTTCATGTTGTCTGTTTCACTCTTCAGTGGAAACCTTTTTAGTTTCTGCATTTCTCTGAAACCAAGAAGATTAAAGAAAACTTTTAAACTTAAGAGAGAATCACTACTCAGTTTAGAGAAAAGCCTACCTTCTGGCCCATGGATTTTATATTTGGATTGATGCTTTTAAATAAAAGATATTAGATGTCAAAATAATGGCCTCATATGGGGAAGTATCCAGCAGGATGCAACCAGCTTTTGCCCGTAGTAAAATATGTTTCCTCCAGTGCTTACTCCATGCCCTTCTCATTTGAATTTAGTTCTCATTCATATGGATTCATGCCTTTCCCCCTAGAATTACTTTTAGCTCTTTCTTCATCTTTCCATTTGCTCTGTATGCATTGCCCTTCCCCACTGATGTCATCAGCCTGGACACTGGGCATCAAGTCTTACACCAGGGTAGTAAGAAGAAGGTAGGATCAGCTTTCGCATGCCTGCTAGATCTTGCACTCCGCTTCATGTTATGGAGCCAGTTTCTGTAACGTGGCAAAGAGCCATCTCCTTTAGGACTTAGGAGCCTGTGCGATATCGTTGAATAGTTTATAACCAGTCACATTCATGATTGTTAGGTGTGATAGAATCAAAAATCCGTGCTCTTTTGGTTTGTTTGTTTTAACTGCACTCAGAGACAGAGGTTTCTCTTTTCCTGTGTCACCTTCTGTTAGTTTTTGAAAGTCTTGTTAGGGAAAAACTGTACCCCTTATTGGTCCTCTGGTTAATCAGGGATAGCCCCTGCCAAGGTGGCAGCAAAAGAGGAAGAAGGGCTGTTAGGAATCATTGAAGATGCTGTCTAGGTGCACGTGGGCAGAGGCAGTTTCTGTTTGGTTTTTTCTATTTCAAGAGAATTCTTTAAGTTCAGAAAATCCACCACAGAGAGTCTGGTACTGACTGTGAGACATTTCAGTGGCACAGGGCTTCAGAGTGCCTACCCCATAGCCTGGGCTCCTGTCGCTTCCTGAGATCCTTTGTGGAAAGCATCTGATCCCCAGACTTTGAGAGCTAGGCTCAAAGTTTCATTAAAGGGCATAACATCCAGGCTTTTCATCATTGTTAGAGTTTCCCCTCCGAGAGCCTTTGGGTCCAAGTGCAGGGCTGAGCCATTGCCTAGAAGTCTCAACGAAGCCCTGCCCTTTTATCAGATTCCACTGTGAGTTCAAAAATGGATCTTCACACATTCTAGGACTTTTTCAAAGTGTGAGTCCTGTTCATGCATTTTTGCTGTCTGCCAAGGAAGTGGGATCTGGCATCTTTTCTCACCCCCACTTTCAGGGATGTAGAGCTTTGGGCCTTCTGTTTAAGACTGGGGCAAAGGAGACTGCATATGGAAACTTATTTTGTACATTAAGGTTTGCTTTCAGACTGGAAACTGATCTGACCCAAGAAGCTGTTAGTCATTAGTGAAAATCTGAGTGATCTTCTTAAAGGCAAAAATCAATCTGTGTAGAAATAGAAGCTTATCTAATGAGATGAGACTTCTGATGAAGGATCCTTATAAATCAAAGTACATTTTGGGAAGTGTCATGCTGGGAGAAGGTGTTCCCTTTCTTGAAGCCTGTTTGGCAGACAGTGATATCACCCTATAACTGGGCAGTGTGGATCTGTAATTCATTTTGTCCATTAGACTTTAGCTGTAATTTCATAATTCCTATCACTGCCTGTATACTGTTGTGTCAAACAGCCCCCTCCTCAGTCTTCATATTGAATCAGTTTCCTCCTTGTGTAAAGAATGCTCAGCATGTAAGAATGAAGTTTTGTTTATGGAAACATCTCTGTTTTATGTAGCTGATGTGTGAATAATAGTCTTCCAGTTCTGGATTCTTCCCGCCGTAGTTGGCAATGACTTTTCTTGTTGGTAATCGGTCTTTCTGTGTCATTCTTGGGCACGTGTACACCACGCCTCCTGGGCATCTGTCATGGTTGTTCTGGATTTTCTCATTTCTTCTCCATTGCCGCTTCTGTCGGCACGTCATTCCCAGTCCCATTTTCTCCAGAGATCCATCTGTGTTCCCTTCTGTCAGCTGTTCCCATCACGGCTGGCACTCTTGTCTGAGCACAGCCACAGCTGCTTGTTCAGACCAGCTTGATCCCAGAGAGTCAGAAAACTGAGATTCTTTCACTTTCCCTTCACATATGGAGCTCTATGTAATTAATAAGGCCTCCCCCCTTTACTTTCTACTTCAGAAGACCTGTTTCACCTTGCTAATCAAGATTAGATGATTCGGGGAGACTTTTACTGATAGATGGGACCACTTTCTGTTTAGTAGTTAATAAGCACTTGACTTTGATAGTGATCCGCTATGACTTCTCTGCTTTCATACGTTGTTACTTATGAGCAGTGTCTCAGTTGCTCATATTATATAACTTAAGTTACAAGGCTCTAGTCTCTTTATCCAACTACTAAAATATCCTGGCCCAGTTTATCTTTGTCTCCTTGTTTCCTTTCAAAGGCTAAGCCTTCCCTGTGTGTCATCTATATCCCAGAGCATCTTACTTTTTCAAGGACTGTGCTCTTTCGGTGGGATTCCTTGTGGCTTAGCTGGTAAAGAATCTGCCTGCTATGTGGGAGACCTGGGTTCTATCCCTGGGTTGGGAAGAGCCCCTGGAGAAGGGAATGGCTACCCACTCCAGTATTCTGGCCTAGAGAATTCCATGATCTGTATAGTCCGTGGGGTGGCCAAGAGTCAGATATGACTGAGCAACTTTCATTTCCATGTTCTTCTGGTATCTTTTCTTCATCCAACTCGAGAAAACTGTTCCCATTACTACACCTACATACTTTCAGGTCTGCCATTTAAAAAATAATCCTTTCATGACCCCAGACCTCCTGCCAGCATTTTCTCTTTGCCTCATTTACCTGGAGAGATGTCTGCAATTGTTTTGAGTACTTATTAATTCACCCTTCATTCGGCCTTTAGCCCACTTCAGTCTGACCAAGACCCTCCCCACTTGATTTTTCGCTCCTGACAGGAGCCCCTGTGCCCCATTGGCTAGCTTTCCCTTCCCTTCACTTCATCTCTTGGTAGTTTTCAACACAGTTGACATCTCTTTGCCGTAAAATCATTCCTCTCTTGACATCAGACATATCATACTCTCTTGCTTATCCTTCTACCACATCACTAACTTTCATCCTTGTTTCTACTACAGGTGTCCTTCCTGTGCCTTACTTCTTAAATTTGGAGACTCTCTCTGGCTCTGTCCTGGGGCACTCTTTTCTTATACTTCCTCTCTTTCTCTACATTCTTAGAGCTCTGATCAGTAAACATTAGGGATGATTATTTCTAATACTACTACATTTACTTTCAGTTCAGTCGCTCGTGTCCAACTCTTTGCAGCCCCACGAACCGCAGCATGCCAAGACTCCCTGTCCATCACCAACTCCCGGAGTCCACCCAAACCCATGTCCATTGAGTCGATGATGCCATCCAACCATCTTATCCGCTGTCGTCCCCTTTTCCTCCCACCCTCAATCTTTCCCAGCATCAGGGTCTTTTCCAATGAGTCAGCTCTTTGCATCAGGTGGCCAAACTGTTGGAGTTTCAGCATCAACATCAGGTCAGTTCAGTTCAGTAGCGCAGTCGTGTCCGACTCTTTGCAACCCCATGAATCGCAATATGCCAGGCCTCCCTTTCCATCACCAACTCCCGGCGTTCACTCAGACTCACGTCCATTGAGTCCATGATGCCATCCAGCCATCTCATCCTCGGTCGTCCCTTTCTCCTCCTGCCCCCAATCCCTCCCAGCATCAGGGTCTTTTCCAATGAGTCAACTCTTCGCATAAGGTGCCCAAAGTACTGGAGCTTCAGTTTTAGCATCATTCCTTCCAAAGAAATCCCAGGGTTGATCTCCCTCAGAATGGACTGGTTGGATCTCCTTGCAGTCCAAGGGACTCTCAAGAGTCTTCTCCAACACCACAGTTCAAAAGCATCAATTCTTCAGCGCTCAGCCTTCTTCACAGTCCAACTCTCACATCCATATATGACCACAGGAAAAACCATAGCCTTGACTAGACGGACCTTAATCGGCAAAGTAATGTCTCTGCTTTTGAATATACTATCTAGGTTGGTCATAACTTTTCTTCCAAGGAGTAAGCGCCTTTTAATTTCATGGCTGCAGTCACCATCTGCAGTGATTTTGGAGCCCAAAAAAACAAAGTCTGACACTGTTTCTACTGTTTCCCCATCTATTTCCCATGAAGTGATGGGGCCAGATGCCATGATCTTCGTTTTCTGAATGTTGAGCTTTAAAACCATAGCCTTGACTAGATGGACCTTTGTTGGCAAAGTAATGTCTCTGCTTTTGAATATACTATCTAGGTTGGTCATAACTTTTCTTCCAAGGAATAAGCATCTTTTAATTTCATGGCTACAGTCACCATCTGTGGTGATTTTGGAGCCCAGAAAAACAAAGTCTGACACTGTTTCTACTGTTTCCCCATCTATTTCCCATGAAGTGATGGGACCAGATGCCATGATCTTCGTTTTCTGAATGTTGAGCTTTAAGTCAACTTTTTCACTCTCCTCTTTCACTTTCATCAAGAGGCTTTTTAGTTCCTCTTCACTTTCTGCCATAAGGATGGTGTCATCTGCATATCTGAGGTTATTTATATTTCTCCTGGCAATCTTAATTCCAGCTTGTGCTTCTTCCAGCCCAGCATTTCTCATGATGTACTCTGCATATCAGTTAAATAAGCAGGGTGACAATATACAGCCTTGACATACTCCTTTTCCTATTTGGGACCAGTCTGTTGTTCCATGTCCAGTTCTAACTTTTGCTTCCTGCCCTGCATACAGATTTCTCAAGAGGCAGGTCAGGTGGTCTGGTATTCCCATCTCTCTCAGAATTTTCCACAGTTTATTGTGATCCCCACAGTCAAAGGCTTTGGCATAGTCAATAAAGCAAAAATAGATGTTTTTCTGGAACTCTCTTGCTTTTTCCATGATCCAGTGGATGTTGGCAATTTGATCTCTGGTTCCTCTTCCTTTTCTAAAACCAGCTTGAACATCTGGAAGTTCACTGTTTACGTATTGCTGAAGCCTGGCTTGGAGAATTTTGAGCATATCTGCAATTAAACACTGTTTTTTTGTAATGTATCAGAGACCATTTCATCAAACAGTGTGCCTATTATTCTTAATATTTTGTACTTACGGCTTTTACAATATAAACTAACACATTAGGATGGAATTTATACACAAAACATTTCAAGATGTTAGTCACTAGATTATGAACTCAAGCAAAGAGAATACAAAAAAAAAAAAAAGAGCAAGTGAAATTTAATTCACTGAACCCTTGACAGCAAATCAAAGGTCAATGCAAAGTCAAGTAGAATGCAAAGTCAAGTGGACTTTAGGGAGCATCACTATGAACAAAGCTAGTGAAGATGATGGAATTCCAGTTGAGCTATTTCAAATCCTGAAAGATGATGCTGTGAAAGTGCTGCACTCAATATGCCAGCAAATTTGGAAAACTCAGCAGTGGCCACAGGATGGGAAAAGGTCAGTTTTCATTCCAGTCTCAAAGAAAGGCAATGCCAAAAAATGCTCAAACTACCGCACAATGGCACTCATTTCACATTCTAGTAAAGTAATGCTCAAAATTCTCTAAGCCACATTTCAACAACATATGAACTGTGAAATTACAGATGTTCTGGATTTAGAATGCTGGATCTAGAAAAGGCAGTGAAACCAGAGATCAAATGGCCAACATTGTTGGATCATCAAAAAAGCAAGAGAATTCCAGAAAAAAAAAAAAATCACTTCTGCATTATTGACTAGACCAATGTCTTTGACTGTTTGATTCACAACAAACTGGAAAATTTGTCAAGAGATGGGAATACTTGACCACCTTACCTGCCTCCTGAGAAATCTGTATATGAATTAAAGAGCAAAAGTTAGAACCAGACATGGAACTATGGACTGGTTCCAAATTGGGTAAAAAGTAGTTCAAAGGTGTATATTGTCCCCTGCTTATTTAGCTTAAATGAAGAGTAAATCATGCAAATTGCCAGCCTGGAAGAAGCATATGCTGGAATCAAGATTTCCAGATGAAATATCTATAACCTCAGATATGCAGATGACACCACCCTATAGCAGAAAGCGAAGAACTAAAGAGGCTCTTGATGAAAGTGAAAGAGGAGAGGGAAAAAGCTGGCTTAAAACTCAACATTCAAAAAACTAAAATCATGGCATCTGGTCCCATCACTTCAGGGTAAATAGACAGGGAAACAATGGAGACAGTGAGAGAATTTATTTTTTTAGGCTCCAAAATCACTGCAGCTGGCGACTGCAGTCGTAAAATTAAAAGATGCTTTTTCCTTGGAAGAAAAGCTCTGACCAACCTAGACAGCATATTAAAAAGCAGAGACATTACTTTGCTGACAAAGGTCCATCTAGTCAAGGTTATGGTTTTTCCAGTAGGCATGTATGAATGTGAGAGTTGGACCATAAAGAAGGTTGCATTTGTTTGTGTGTGTTAGTCCCTCAGTAGTGTCGGACTCTTTTGACCCCAACTTATGGGGCACACCAGGCTCTTCTGTCCATTGAATTCTGCAGGCAAGAATACCAGAGTGGGATGCCATTTCTTTCTCCAGGAAAGAAGGCTGACTGCAGAAGAATTGATGTTTTTGAACCATAATGCTGGAGAATATTCTTAAGAGTTGCTTGGACAGCAAGGAGATCAAACCAGTCATCTTAAAGAATATTAACCCTGAATATTCACCAGAAGGACTGATGCCAAAGCTGAAACTCCAATACTTTAGCCACCTGATGCAAAGAGCTGACTCATTGGAAGAGACCTTGATGTGGGGAAAGATTGTAGGAGAAGGGGACTACAGAGGATGAGATGGTTGGATGGCATCACAGACTCAATGGACATGAGTTTGAGTGAGCTCCAGGAGTTGGTGGTGGACAGGGAAGCCTGAAATGTTGCAGTCCATGGTGTCACAAAGAGTCAGACATGACTGAGCAAATGAACTGAACTAAACGATATCAAATCAATACAGTAAAGATAAAACATATCAAATAACAGCTTTATTGCAAAGGACAGAACAGTTTTCTACCACAGGTACTAGGCTATTTTTAATATAGGTTAGCAAGTAAGTCTCATATATGTGCTCCAAATTGTACATAGTCACAAAGTTTCTCTTTGGTATTTATCCAAAGGAATTTCTCCTAGGTCATGATAAGTAAATGAAGATTCAAGTTTTATTCCTTTTGTGGTTAGAATAAATATCCCTTCTTAGGTATACACACATACACAGCCATGCTGCTATCATTTTAACAATTATTTATGCCAAGAATAAGTAAAAAAGACAATGAACACCTATACTTTGCTGAAAAAAGATGATTCAAGACAGTTGCTTTGCTTGCTGCTGCTGCTAAGTCGCTTCAGTAGTGTCTGACTCTGTGCGACCCCATAGACAGCAGCCTACCAGGCTCCCCCGTCCCTGAGATTCTCCAGGCAAGAACACTGGAGTGGGTTGCCATTTCCTTCTCCAAAGCTAATTAAACAAAAATATACCTTAATCCTCTAGCTAATAAAACTAGACAATAAGTCTAAGGTTGTATTCTTCAGGCCTATGATCTATGCAACATTCAAAAGCCAACACTTCTATCTATGTGCTCAGTCACAAACAGACTCTCCTCCAGAGACTATTCCTGAAATCATATCAGGATTTGATTTACTTCCATTAATACATCGTCAGCTGTTTTTTTCCAGTGAATTCCTTCCAATGACATTTAAACATTCTCCCATCTTTGGTAAAGCAGAACTTTGCTACTCAAGCCCACTGTTTATATTGCTCTCTCCACTTCCTCACCTCCCATTTTTCTTTGTTTTCTATGTATGTAAATATAAACTACAAAAAATAATGCAGTGGGGCATGCTTTCTCCATATTCCACATAATGTAAATATTTTACATGTGCTTTATAGTTTTTACCTAAAGTAACAAACTACAAATTAAAGTTGGTATCTCAAACTACTTTTCTGTTTTCCTTTCACAACCCACTTATCACTCACTTCTCCAACACCAGCTACCATTATGAATTAGTCATGTAACAGGACATAGTCTTAAATTTTTCATACACACACGCACACACCCATATATCTATTTAAGAGTACATGAACACATATGTGTGCATGCATGTATGAATATTTATGTACCCACAAAGATATAACACATTCATAGATTAAGAAATTTGAAAATGTCAGTACAGAAGAGTTTTTAAAATTTCCTGAAGATCAGAGAACTAATAGCTGCTGGTCTCAAGATCTGTATACAGACAGTCTCACTCTGGAGATCATATTCCTAGTTAGTACTTGACATTCTGTGAATATTTGACACTATTCTTATGCAACTCTCTAATAGGAACTGGTGTATGCATATTATACACCAAGAATTTTTGGAAACATGCCAGTTATCTTTACTAAGAAATTGTATCAATGAATATGGCACGATCAGTTACATACAGATTTATGTTGTCTTATCACATTGCATATTAAATTCATATACACTACTTTTCACTGTTCCCTTCTTATTTTTTCTAATTTCTAGAAATCATTTATCATGTTTTCGGTTCAGTTCAGCTGCTCAGTGGTGTCTGATTCTTTGTGACCCCATGGACTGCAGCATGCTAGGCTTCCCTGTCTATCAGCAACTCTCACAGCTTGCTCCAACTCATGTCTACTCAATAGGTAATTCTAATCAACCATCTCATCCTCTGTCATCCCCTTCTCCACCTGCCTTCAATCTTTCCCAGCATCAGGGTCTTTTCAAATGAGTCAGTTCTTCCAATCAAGTGGCCAAAGAACTGGAGTTTCAGGTTCAGCATCAGTCCTCCCAGTGAATATTCAGGAATGATTTCCTTTAGGATAGACTGGTTGGATTTCCTTGCAGTCCAAGGGACTCGTAAGAGTCTTCTCTAACGCTGCAGTTCAAAAGCATCAATTCTTTAGCACTCAGCTTTCTTTATAGTCCAACTCTCACAACCATACATGACTACTGGAAAAACCAGAGCTTTGACTAGATGACCTTTGTTGGCAATGTAATGTCTCATTTTTTAATATGTTGTCTGGGTTGGTCATAGCTTTTTTTTTTTTTCCCAAAGGGCAAGCATCTTCTAATTTCATGGCTGCAGTTACCATCTGCAATGATTTTGGAGCCCCCAAAATAAAGTCAGTCAGTTTCCATTGTTCCCCCATCTATTTGCCATGAAATGATGGGACCAGATGCCATGATCTTAGTTTTCTGAATGCTGAGTTTTAAGCCAAATTTTTCACTCTCCTCTTTCACTTTCATCAAGAGGCTCTTTAGTTCTTTTTGCTTTCTGCCATAAGAGTGGTCTCATATCATATTTTATTAGCTTTTTATAGGAAAGTGCTTGTGGTTTTATATTTTTAAATATAATTTTAGTTTTGACTTTGCAGGTAGCACAGTGGTAAAGAATCTGCCTCCAAATGCAGGAGACACAGGATGTATAGCTTCAGTCCCTGGGTATGGAAGATCCCCTGGAGAAGGAAATGACAACCCAGTCCTGTATTCTAGCCTGGAAAATCCCATGGACAGAGGAGCCTGGTGGGCTACTGTCCATGTGGTCTCAAAAGTTTTGGACACAATCGAGCAACTAAATAATAACAAGTGAGTCTGAATTATAAAAGGCAGTTACAGTGGCTTTTACATAAAGATAACAGTATCAAGAAGTAATATTTGTCAAGAACATTTATGTTATGCTGTGATACCAAATTTCAAATATCACTGATTTAAAATAGTAAATATTTATGCCAAGCCCCAGTACAGTTTCAGACAATTCACCATGTATTTGAAACAACATTGTAACTGGTGAGTCAAACTGTTTCTATAACTGAATATTAGGATTGGAACATGCAACTTCTTTTATTTGCATGATCAAAGAAGAAAACACTGGATTTTCATATAAGCAATTACATGTTTTGGATTAAAAAAGCAAATGACATTCCCACTCACAACCTATTGGCTAGAAAAATGTCGTGTTACTCAACCTAAATTCAAGGAGGTCAGGGAAACATAATCCACATGTGTTGAGAAAAACAAACAGTAGAATGAGACCAAGCACTTCAATAGTTATTAGCTATGGCCACTGTCTTTGGAATATATATTTTAACCTTTAATAGATGCCACCTAATTTATCCTTAAAAATGTTGTTAACAGTTTAAATTTCTACCAGAGGTATATAAGTTGCTAATGACTCCTAGTCTCACCAACCCACTTAACATTAAGCTTTTTCCAAGTAAAAAATATGCATATATCTGCAATGAATCCTTGTTCCCTATCTTTAAATTGCCTATTCATATTTTTTTTAATTTTGTAGTTGAATTTTTTTAATTTAATTTTTATTTTATATTGGAGTATATTTGTTTTACAATGTTACTTTAGTTTCAGGTATACAGCAGAGTGGTTCAGTTATGGTGGTTTGGTCAATAAGCCAAGTCTGACTCTTGCAATCCCATAGACTGTAGCTTGCCAGGTTCCTCAGTCCATAGAATTTTCCAGGCAAGAATACTGAAGTGGGTTGCCATTTCCCTTTCCAGGAGATCTTCCTGACCCAGGGACTGAACCCAGGTCTCTTGCCTTGCAGGCAGTCTTCTGAACTGCAGGCGGATTCTTTACCGACTGAGCTACCAGTACAGCAGAGTAGTTCAGTTATACACGTACATACATCCTATTCTTTTTCAGATTCTTTTCCAGTGTAGGTTATTACAGAATACTGAGTAGAATTACCTGTGCTAGAAGGTTCTTGTTGATTACATATATAGAAGTGTCTATATTGTTAATCCCCAACTCCTGATCTGTCCCTCTTCCCTATCTTTCCCCTTTCAGTTATTTTTTTCAAATGTTCTTACCTATATGGAGAATATCCTACACATTCTGACTACTAATATCCTACACATTCTGACTACTAATGCTTTAGTTAAGTATACAGTAAATAGTTTTTATCAGTTGGTGTCTTGTCTTAATTTTGTTTAAAATCTCATTCTTTGTACATAAATGTTTAATATTAGGTATCTATATTTATTAAAACATTCCATTTTAAAAAGCAAACAGTGCCTGTTATTGATGTGCCCTGGGCAGTGTAATCCCACCAATCCCACCAGGCTTTTCTCAGTCTTGTCTTAAGCAAAATCTTAATCAACAATTCCCACTCTTTTGGTCGATAGAAATTTGATAATACTTTTGAACCTATCTTTTATGTTTGTAGGGGAAAATAGCCCAAGGAAATAAAAAGATTGATAAATGTATGCTTCTGGCTTGATAGTTGTAGAAATCAAAGGCTGAAACAATTTTATAACCCATACCTCCTCTCACACAATCTTCCAAAATGAAGCTTTGAGAAGAAAGAATTTGGGGGGGGGGGAAGAAAATGAAATGAGGTAGATAGAGAAAATCACTCAGAAAAACAAATTTCCCTAAAATACTGCTGTATTTCATGATGATTTATGTTTGAAACTTATGAAATTAGAAGATATTTGGAAATTTATTATCATCCTGAGAAATTCCTTTAGGGGAAGTCAAAGCTATATTGTTCTCTATGAACATAGTGATCAACACCAATACAGTATATAAACGCACTTATATGGAATTTAGAAAGATGGTAACAATGACCCTATATGTGAGACAGCAAAAGAGACAAAGATATAAAAACAGCCTGTTGGACTCTGTGGGAGAAGGTGAGGGTGGGATGATTTGAGAGAATAGCATTGAAACATGTATATTATCATATGTGAAATAGATCGCCAGTCCAGGTTTGAGGCATGAGGCAGGGTGCTCAGAGCTGGTACACTGGGATGACCCTGAGGGATGGGGAGGGAGGTGGAAGGGAGTGTCAGGATGGGGAACACATGCACAACCATGGCTGATTCATATGAATGTATGACAAAAACCACCACAATACTGTAAAGTAATTAGCCTCCAGTGGCTCAGCGGTTAAAGCATCTGCCTGGAATACAGGACACCCGGGTTTGGTCCCTGGGTCGTAGAAGATCCCCTGGAGAAGGAAATGGCAACCCACTCCAGTACTCATGCCTGGAGAATCCCATGGAGGGAGGAGCCTGGTAAGCTCAGTCCGTGGGGTTGCAAAGAGTCGGACACGACTGAGCAACTTCACTTAAAATTTAAAAATAAATAAATACTTTCAAAATGGAGTTGTCAAAAAAACATAAATGTGTGTATCTTTAGAAGAACATTGAAAGCAAAGAATAAAATGTTTGAATTCCATTGTATGCCAAATTGAAATTTAACATTCTTTGATATACTTTCCTAAAAAATATTACATTTTATCTTATAATAAAAATGATCATGTTATTGGTGTACATACACCCATACACATCATTTATGTCTTGATTTCAAAACCCCTATTAAATTCAAATGATATGACTCTGAATCAATTAAATATTAACTGTAGTTTCAATTATCGCAGTTTTTATTTCAAAGAATATACTACCAATGTGTGCAAGTGTGCTCAGTCGTGTCAAACTCTTTGAGACACCATAGACTATAGCCAAGCTCCTCTGTTCATGGTATTCTCGATGCAAGAATACTGGAGTGGGTTGCCATTTCCTTCTCCAGGGATCTTCCTGACACAAGGATTGAACACCCATCTCCTGCATTGGCAGGAGGATTCTTTACCATTGAGCCACCTGGGAATCCCTGCTGATAGGGAAGCTTCTATGAATTATAGAGTTTTAAGTGGCTATTTTACCACTGCTATACTTTATAAAACCTTTTTTTCCTTAGTATGCTGAATTAAGTGGTATCTGATAACATGAATTTGGTGCACTTTTTGCTAATTTTCAAAATGAAAAAGAATTCTTTTTTAATCTATAAAATAGAAACTTTAATTGCACTGTAAAAGCTAGAATTCATCATCACATTTAATTGAGTCATTTGATAATTATTATCTATGATTCATTATTTTTATTTTTGAAGCAATTTCAGACAAGATGTCAAAGATATGTATGAAAGTACTATATAATTGAAGTCTCTATTGTTTCCACTAAAAGTAACACTTTAGTTTCAGTGCTTAATACATGTTTAAGCTTCAGTGGAGTCTCATAAACTATGCATAAATACAGAATAAAGGAAATGGAACTTTTAGAAGATCCACCAGCTTACATCTTATTCTTTCCAACTTCTTTTTTGTCTTTCCACCATCGTCTTGTTCACTCATTTAATTTTTTTAGTCTACAACCATAAAAAATACAGATTCTTAGAAAAATAATAAAAATAAAATGTCCATCTGGGAATTAATTTAATTAATATAAAAGCCAAATTAATTAATTGAAATGTCTAAAAATATCTAACAGCAATAACAATTGTATGGTTGCAATAGTTAAACTTTATTATCAAAATAGTCTGTGGGACTAGTTTTTGAATAAGCCTATTTGTATGTTCTATATTATCTAAAGCATAAAAGAGTAAATATAATCTTTATCAATACCACTTGGTTTCAGATAAAAAATTTCCTATTTTTTTTCATCAAAGATAATTAGACATCCAAAGTGTAGTTCTCCATTTAACAGGAAACCATTCCTTTTCTCTCTCTCTGCTTTCTTGCTTTTTCTAAATATGGTAAGTTAATGACTGTCCCACATAAGAATGATTTGCAATTAAATTCTTTAAAAAAAACTGTGTAAAATACACTTAATCCTGAACAATAAACAAGAACATGATTAATTGCTTGCAATATGTTTGGTTTTAATAGGTGGAAATGAAGATGATGTAGCAGCTTAATGTCTTCAAAACAATTCAACACTCAACTGGTATAAAAGGTCACTATTTACTGTATACTAAACCAGTCATTTTGAAAGAATTTGCAAGATCTCTTGTGGAAATGACACAATGGTCTTTCTTTCTAGTCAAGTTGATAGTATTTTATCTTATTTTTAGTGTAATTAGAGAGCAATTTTCACAAAATATTTAAAAATCAAAATGCATAAAGATTATTAAAAACTAACACAAAGATGCGATTGACAATGAAGAAATTCCATTAGGCAATCTTTGTTGTTCCGAGAGGTACTGGCCATAAAATAAAGAAAAAACTTTACTTTTTTCTTATTCATTTGAAAGCAGATTTTCTCTTTGACTTAGTCTAAAAATGAATCCTGTCGAGCTGCAACCTGACCTTTTCCAGATGACATATGTGTACATTTTAAGATTTTATGTTTGCATATGGACACCTCCCCAAATTCTTTCTCATGAAATCACAAGAGCCTGATCTCAGATTTAGAGATGACTGTAAATGCAGTAGAAAGCAATGCTATTCTTTGGCAACTTCGGAAGTAATGACTAGCACAGCTTTCCCACAGGATCTGCATCTCCTATTAGGCAGTAACAGCATTATTGTTCATACACTGCCAGTTTTATTTTTATGTTTGTTTGCTTCTCCTAACCATTGTATGGTAAAATGGTGTCCTATGTTTTCTAATATGTCACTAGAAATATGGTTGTAGGCAATATTCATATAAGCCAAATATTGTCAGATCATGTAAACTAAAGAGAAGATTTGGGGAAAACATAGGCAGAATACTCTCTGAAATGAATCTGTCTCCAAGAAAAAGGGAGATAAAAATAAACTAATAGGACCTAATTAAACTTAAAAGTTTAATTAGGAAAAGCATAAACAAAACAAAAAGGAAAGGAAACCATAAACAAAATAAAAAGACCACTCATAGATTGGGAGAAAATATTTGCAAACGGTAATACTTTTTAAGAATTCTGAATCATTCTCTGAAAGCAGTTACTAATTAATATAGCAAAATTCAGGCTTAAACTAAAGAAAACTGGGAAAAACACTAGGCCAGCAGGTATAATTTAAATCAAACTCTGGATTGAATTTGCATAGATTTAAAGGGGCTAGATCTAGATAACAGTGTGACTGAAGAATTATGGGCAGAGGTCTGTAGTATTTACAGGAGGTGGCAAACAAAAGCATCCCAAAGAAAAGGAAAAGCAGAAAAGCAAAAAAGCAAATTATTTATCTGAGGAGGCTTTATGAACAGTGGAACAATAAAGCAAAGTGAAAAGCAAGGGAAAAGGGGAAAGGTGTACCCAATTAAACACAGAATTTCAAAGAACAGGTAGAAGAGAAAAGAAGTCCTTCAATGAACAGTGCTTAATAATAGAATAAACAACAAAAGGGGAAAGACTAGAGATCTTTTTGGAAAACTTGGAAACATCAAAGGAGCTTTCCCAAAGATGAGCACAAGAAAGGATAAAGATGGTAGAGACCTAGCAGATGCTGAAGAGATCAAGAAGAGATGGAAAGAATACATGGAAGAACTGTATTAAAAAGATCTTAATGAACCAAATTACTGTGATGGTATGCTTAGTCACCCAGAGCCAGACATTCTAGAGTGTGAAGTCAAGTGGGCCTTAAGAAGCACTGTTCTTAATTAAGCTGCTGCTGCTAAGTCACTTCAGTCGTGTCTGACCCTGTACCACCCCATAGATGGCAGGCCACCAGGCTCCCCTGTCCCTGGGATTCTCCAGGCAAGAACACTGGAGTGGGTTGCCATTTCCTTCCCCAATGCATGAAAGTGAAAAAGTGAAAGTGAAGTCGCTCAGTCGTGCCCAACTCTTCGCGACCCCATGGACTGCAGCCTGCCAGGCTCCTCCATCCATGGGATTTTCCAGGCAAGAGTACTGGAGTGGGGTGCCATTGCCTTCTCTGAAAATTCCAGCAGAACTATTCAAAGCCCTAAAGGAGGATGCCATCAAGGTTTTGCATTTATTATGTCAGCAAATCTGGAAGATCCAGCAGTGGTCACAGGACTGGAAAAGGTTAATCCTCATCCCAATTCCCAAGAAGGGTAGTATCAAAGAATGTACTAACCACTGGGCAATGGCACTAATCTTCCATGCTAGTACAGTCATGTGTAAAATCTTGAATGATAAGCTTCAGCATTATGTGCACCAAGAACTTCCAGATGTCCAAGCTGGGTTTAGAAAAGGAAGAGGAAGTAGAGATCAAATTGCCAACATTCCCTGGATTATAGAAAAACCAAGGGAATTTCAGAAAAAAACCTCTATTTCTGTTTCATCAACTGTGCTAAAGCCTTTGACTGTGTACATCATGACAAAATGTGGAAAGCTTTTAGAGAGATGAGAATACCAGACAATCTTACCTGTCTCCTGAGAAATCTATATGCGTTCAAGAAGCAACAGTTAGAACCGAGTATGGAACAACTGACTGGTTCAAGATCAATAAAGGAGTACAACAGAGCTGCCTGCTGTCATCCAGTTTGTTTAAACTATATGTTGAGCACATCATGAGAAATGCCAGGGTGGATGAATTGCAAGCCCGAATGTGGATAGGTGGGAGAAACATCAACAACCTCAGATAGATGGATGATACCATTCTAATGGCAGAAAACAAAGAGGAACTAAACAGCCTCTTGATGAGGGTGAAGGAGAAGAGTGAAAGAGCTGGCTTAAGATTAAGTATTTTAAACACACACACACACACACACACACACACACACACACAGACAAAGATCATGGCATCCAGCCCCTTTACCACATGGCAAATAGAGGGGGAAAAGGTGAAAGTAGTGACAGATTTCCTCTTCTTGGGCTCCAAAATCACTGCGGATGGTGACTGCAGTCATGAAATCAGAAGACAATTGCTTCTTGGCAGGAAAGCAATGACAAACCTAGACAGTGTGTTGAAAAGCAGAGACATTACTCTGCTTAAAAAGGTCCATATAATCAAGGCCTTCTCAGCGGTCACATATGGTTGGACTGTAAAGAAGGCAGAATGCCAAAGAATTGATACCTTCAAACAGTGGTGCTGGAGAAGCCTCCTGAAAGTTCCTTGGATAGCAAGGAGATCAAACCAGTCAATCTTAAGGGAAATCAACTCTGAATAGTCACTGGAAGGACTGATGCTAAAGCTGAAGCTCCAGTATTTTGGTCATCTGATACAAACAGACAACTCATTGGAAAAGTCCCTGATGCTGGGGAAGATCAAGGGCAGAAGGAGAAGAGAGTGTCAAAGTATGAGATGGCTTGATGGCATCCCTGAGGCAATGAACATAATCTCTGGCAAATTCCAGGAGATGGTGAGGGACAGGGAGGCCTGGTGTGCTACAGTCAGTCCATGGGGTCACAAAGAGTTGGACGTGACAGGGCGACTGAAGAACAACAAGAAGTTGATTAATATAAAAGTCCTATAATGCAATTTAGTAATAGTCACTTATAAACTCAACAAGATATTTAGGTGAAATATGATCGTGCATTTGGAAATAAACTTATACTACCAAATATGAAATTTATTCTTGCAGCTTTTTCTAATTTTCATACATTGCAATTAGAAACCTAGAACTTCCATCTTAAGGAACACCAAAGGACAATGTTAATAATTATCTTTAATATGACTGGCATTTATCTGAATCAAAAATCCCTAACATGTCCAATTACAATGCCTATGTTTTATCAAGAATATAATTAAGGACTAAGTTATTCAAATAGAAATATACAACATAAAATATTTTTGATTTTACAGTACAACAAATGCTTAGGTTTACTTTTCTCAAGTGTAATAATTTTCACACTAGACATTTTCAAAACATCTTATTAAACTCAATTTCATTTACCACTATAAATTATTTGAAAATTATTATATTATAGTATTTATTATTATTGCAGGTTTTACCTTAAGAATTTTTATTTAAAAAAGCTTTTATTTTTTAGATGATGTGTATCTCTAAGGGACAAAAGTCCAGTGTATCATAAAGGCACCCGATTTCAGCTGGGACTGAATGGTTCATAAGCCCCAGAGTCAGCTCAAACCAGGCTTAAATATAATCATATTGGGTAACTGTATTGGATGAGTGAATTAAGTAAAGTTTAGAAGGTTACTTTGATTAAAATGAATCATCTCCCACAAAGGCTACTGATTTTCCCAATGGTTGATGATATATCTTATGAAAAAAATTAAATTTTACTATCTGTATCTGCTACATTTTTCCTTAGACAATAAGACAACTTTGTTATAAAAGTAAATTTTAGAATTTTCATTATGGTTGATACAAATGTGACAATTTTATTATGGTATATCTTACTTTGAATCATATATATATGTATATATATATGTATATATTATATCTTCATAAATAGGGGCTTCCCTGGTGGCTCAAATGGTAAAGAATCTGCCTGCAATGCAGAAGGCCTAAGTTTAATCCTTCAGTTGGGAGATGCCCTGGAGAATACATATGTGTTTCTCTTTACTGCTATTCTGTGATCACCTTGAAAATAGATCTGTTCTTGTCTCTTTCAATTCTGGTTTCCTCGGTGTGTATGCCCAGCAGTGGGATCGCTGGGTCATAAGGCAGTTCTATTTGCAATTTTTTTAAGGAATCTCCACACTGTTCTCCATAGTGGCTGTACCAATTTGCATTCCCACCAGCAGTGTAAGAGGGTTCCCTTTTCTCCACACCCTCTCCAGCATTTATTGCTTGTTGACTTTTGCATCGCAGCCATTCTGACTGGTGTGAAATGGTACCTCATTGTGGTTTTGATTTGCATTTCTCTGATAATGAGTGATGTTGAGCATCTTTTCATGTGTTTGTTAGCCATCTGTATGTCTTCTTTGGAGAAATGTCTATTTAGTTCTTTGGCCCATTTTTTGATTGGGTCATTTATTTTTCTGGAGTTGAGCTGCATAAGCTGCTTGTATATTTTTGAGATTAGTTGTTTGTCAGTTGCTTCATTTGCTATTATTTTCTCCCATTCAGAAGGCTGTCTTTTCACCTTGCTTATAGTTTCCTTTGTTGTGCAGAAGCTTTTAATTTTAATTAGATCCCATTTGTTTATTTTTGCTTTTATTTCCAGTATTCTGGGAGGTGGATCATAGAGGATCTTGCTGTGATTTATGTGGGAGAGTGTTTTGCCTATGTTCTCCTCTAGGAGTTTTATAGTTTCTGGTCTTATGTTTAGATCTCTAGTCCATTTTGAGTTTATTTTTGTGTATGGTGTTAGAAAGTTAATCACAGAACTGTTTATAATAGCCAGGACATGGAAGCAACCTAGATGTCCATCAGTAGATTAATGGATAAGAAAGCTGTGGTACATATACACAATGGTATATTACTCAGCCATTAAAAAGTATACATTTGAATCAGTTCTAATGAGTGGATGAAACTGGAGCTGATTATACAGAGTGAAGCAAGCCAGAAAGAAAAACATCAATACAGTATACTAATACATATATATGGATTTAGAAAGATGGCAATGATAACCTGCATGAAAGACAGAAAAAGAGACACAGATGTATAGAACAGTCTTTTGGACTCTGTGGGAGAGGGTGAGGGTGGGATGATTTGGGAGAATGACATTGAAACTTGTATAATATCATATAAGAAATGAATCGCCAGTCTAGGTTCGATGCAGGGTTCAGGATGCTTGGGGCTGGTGCACTGGGATGACCCAGAGGGATGGTGTGTGAGGTGTGGAGATGGAAAAGGGATTCAGAAATAGGAACATGTGTACACCCGTGGCAGATTCATGTTGATGTATGGCAAAACCAATACAATATTATAAAGTAATAATAATAATAATAATAAACAAATAAATAAATAAAATTTTAAAAAGAAAGAAAATAGATCTGACACCTGAAGTGTAACACCTGAAAGAAATTTAAAAATATAGAGAATATAAGCTTAATTTATGATGTTAAACAGATAAACATAACAAAGAATATACTGGAAAATAAGTGAATATCCACAACATTTTAAAGTCATTGCACAGATAAAATTTCTTAAAAAGTATACACATAAATAGTTGGGACTTGGTTTAACTCTGAAACATATGGGGGAAACAGCAGTCACATATGTCCAAATAGTTGATTCTATTAAGTTATGTAATTTAATTAAAATGTAGAATTATGAGCTACATGACAAATTTGACCACCACCTTCCAACAGAACTTTGCTGAAAACAGCAGAGTAATATAATTTCTGTCCAGGATGCTTATCTCTCCAAGCATCCTGGACAGAAATTAAGGAAAGACTTCCACCACTACAGAGATATTTTGAGTCCTCTTGCTAGATATAATGTAGAAGGTCCACGGCAATTCTCCCTCCAAAGTAACCCAGTGCTACAGTGACAGCAGTAGCAGAAGAAAGGACTGAGCTCTAAAATCTAGGGTGAATGTGCAACTGAATATTTCCTTGGTGGCACATTCATGATGCCACCCATAGGACTCAGAAGCACCAGTGGGGACTAGCATAACCATAACAAATAGAAATCTACAGGACTTGTGCTATTAGGAGTGGGCTCAGTCATGCAACAATGAATGGCAGCTATGGGAGGGAGAAATGGCACAGATCTGAGAAGTAAGGATCAAACATAATATTAGATATAGAAACGTGGCTGTCAGTATGTTGATTTCATGAAATCTGAAGAAACCACATAAAATTGGATTTGTCTATGACTATTTTTCTCCAAATCTCTTAGGTATAAAAATCACTAAACTGTTAATATAAACTCTCATTAACCAGTCATCCAACTTATATTCCAGAGAAATGATTTAAATACTATATTGAAAGACATAAAATATATATGCATAGGATTTTTGAGCAAATGTCATGAATGAATAAACCAATATCATTCAAAGATCAGTAAGAAAATAGAAACAAAAAACTGAGAGACAGTATAGGTTCTTGTTTAATCACATTTGATTTTGAAATATAGATTTGTGCTCAGTTCTAGCACGGTTACATTGCTGGTGTGTGACCATAGTCCAAATATTCAGTTTCTTAATCTCTAAAATTAAAATAATACAATGTATTATGCTATTGTGGTGATAACTGATTTAATAATATCATGAAACATAAAACATAAAAAAATCACAATTTATATTGTTATGAATGAAGCTTCCTTAAGCCACAACAATCTAAGTTTACAGAAAGTTTTAATATTAAATTTCTACTCAGAATTTAGAGAAAAAGAATATCAAAAATTTATTCAATTGTTGAAGGCCACTTCAGCCATTATTTGTACCAATAAAGTTCAATAAAATGTGTATTGCTTAATATAGTTTAAAAGATGTGATGATGAAACAAAATGTTTAGGAGACACAAGCAATAATTTACAATAAAATTCAAAATAAAATATCCTTTAAAAATAAACATTTTATTTATTTTTTTAATTAATTTTTATTTTTTAGTTTGTTTTGCTTTACAATACTGTATTCGTTTTGTTACACATTGACATGAATTAGCCATGGGTTGGCAGAGTGGCAATGTAACATGTGTGATATATAAGCGAAACGAATTGCCAGTCCAGGTTTGATGCAGGATGTAGGATGCTAGGGACTGATGCACGGGGATAATCCAGAGAGAGGGTGTGGGGCGGGAGGGTGGAGGTGGGGGTCGGGATTGGGAGTTCATGTACACTCATGGCTAAAAATAAACATTTTAAAGCTACCAATTTAAACTTTTAAATTGGCAAATATCTTCAAAAAAGACTATGTCTTGAAGTAATATACAGAAGAATATAGAACAGGCTGCAACAATTTTACATTCTTCCACAGAAAAGTTAAAAACTAACATAAACTGTTGGAACCAACTTCATCAGAACTTTGGAAAATAACTAAAGGTTTAATATCAAAGGTTACAGGGAGAAAGGCAGCATAAGCACCATAAAAAAAAAAAGCTTTGTGGCATATTTAGATGCCCTCTCCTCATTCACTTCTTTAGCTTGTTGGAAGTCTTAAAGTTGGCAACCCATGCTTCCAAAATGGGAACATGATTCCTGCTTCTGGAGCTGGCAAAGTAAATCTTACTCCCATATTCCTATGTATCTCTAGGCTAACCTACCTAGGATTTGCTTGAAGTACTGATTCAAGATGAGCATTTATGTTTTGTTTAATGCAGAACTCACTCAACCCAGAGAAGCAGTGATCATTACTCAAACACAACATAAGGCAGGTAGATGGTCAACCTGAAGAAATCTGGAGTAAAAGGTCACGTACAAACATAATAGACATACATTAGCTACCCTAAGATTTGAAAAGAACAACCAGAGAGAGTTTATTTGGGAAATCAGGACATTCAAAAGAACCCATGTTGATGGAAGTATATAGAAATCCACATACATTCTCAGAGAAAGACACATGTACAGAAAAGTCCTGAGAAGACCCTAAGTTTTCACCTCAGGCTGGTCCCTCAGCTGGGGGTAAGCCTGGCTAAGTTTTAAGGGAAGTCTCTAGTACAGACAATCTGTAAAACTGAGATGTTTATCTGTTTGTTTAGCCACTGGTGTTTAAGGAAATCTCTGTCAAACAGTAACTGAACACAATCTGAGGAATAAACACTTCAGTGACCATATTCAATAAGAAATACAATCTCTGCTAAAAACAGTTTAGAAAAGCCACTAATAAATGGACCACTAAGGGTTACAGTGACCATGTGTGTTAGTTGCTCAGTCATGTCCAAATCTTGCCAAGATTCTCCAGGCAAGAATACTGGAGTGGATTACCATTCCCTTCTGCAGAGGAACTTCCCAACCTAGGGATCTAAATTAAATGACACTTCCTCCTTGGAAGAAAAGCTATGACAAACCTAGACAGCATACTACAAAGCAAAGGCATCACTTTGGCAACAAAGGTCTATACAGTTGTGCTATGGTTTTTCCAGTAGTCATGTATGGATGTGAGAGCTGAACCATAAAGAAGGCTGACAGCAGAAGAATAGATGCTCTTGAACTGTAGTGCTGGAGAAGACTCTTCAGAGTCACTTAGACAGCAAGGAGACCAAACTAGTCAATCCTAAAGAAAGTCAACCCTGAATATTCATTGGAGGCTCTGATGTTGAAGCTGAAGCTACAATACTTCAGCCACCTGATTCAAAGAAGTGATTCACTGGAAAAGACCCTGATGCTGGGAAAGACTGAGGACAGGAGGAGAGGAGGGTGACAGAGGTTGGATAGTATCACTGACTCAATGAACATGAGTTTGAGCAAACTACAGGAGATAGTGGAAGGATAAGGAAGCCTGGCATGCCAGTCCATGGGTTCACAAATAGTCAGACATGACTTGGTGACTGAACAACAATAAGTGCTATAACAATCAAATTTTTTAAAATAGAAAACCCTAGAAGGGAAAAATCTGATATGTAGGATTATCCATTATTATAATCAATGGCCAAGTTTCAACAAAATATCACAGTATATTAAGAAACTAAAAAATATGACCAATTAAAAAAAAATGACCAATTCACAGGAAAAAATTGACAGAAATTATTATAAGGAAGGTCAGAAAACACACTTATTAGAAAAAGACTTTAGATTAACTGTCTTAAGTTGCTCAAGCATTAATACAAATCATGGGTAAAGACGTAAAGGAAACAAGGAGCACAACACATAAACAATAGAAAGTGCAAAAAAAAAGAAATTATAAATATTAATACATTATAAAAAGGAAACAATTAGAAATTCTGAAGCTATAAAGTTTAATAACTGAAATAAAGAATTTACTACAGGGACTCAACATCAGACTTGATAAAAAAAAAAAGACAGAATCATAAAACTTGAAAATAGAACACGACATTTTCTGAGGAGAAAAAAAAAAAGGAATAACTGTGAACTTAGCCTAGGGGCATATAAGACACCATCAAACTGACCAACTTATGGATCATGGGAGTCCCAGAAATAGAAGAGAGAAAAAATTTCAGAAAGAATATTTGAAGAAATAAAGGCATGAAGCTTTTCAAATTTGCTGAAAAATATGAATCCATACTCCAAGAAGTTCAAAAAACTGAAAGCAGGATAAGTAAAGTGACCCACACTGAAACACATTATAATCCAACTGTTGAAAGAAATAATCAAAGAGAGAATCTTAAAGGCGACAACACAAAAATGTCATTATATACAAGAGATCCTCAATAACATTAACACTCAATTTCTTATCAGAAACCATAGAAGATAAAATGCACTGAGTGGTACATATACACAATGGAGTATTACTCAACCATTAAAAAGAATACATTTGAATCAGTTCTAATGAGGTGGATGAAGCTGGAGCCGATTATACAGAGTGAAGTAAGCCAGAAAGAAAAACACCAATACAGTATACTTACACATATATATATGGAATTTAGTGACATGGAAGCAACCTAGATGTCCATCAGCAGATGAATGGATAAGAAAGCTGTGGTACATATACACAATGGAGTATTACTCAGCCATTAAAAAGAATACATTTGAATCAGTTCTAATGAGGTGGATGAAGCTGGAGCCGATTATACAGAGTGAAGTAAGCCAGAAAGAAAAACACCAATACAGTATACTTACACATATATATGGAATTTAGAAAGATGGTAATGATAAACCTGTATGTGAGACAGCAAAAGAGACACAGATGTATAGAACAGCCTTTTGGACTCTGTGGGAGAGGGAGAGGGTGGGATGATTTGGGAGAGTGGCAGTGTAACATGTGTGATATCATAAGTGAAATGAATCGCTGGTCTAGGTTTGATGCAGAATGCAGGATGCTTGGGACTGATGCATGGGGATAATCCAGAGAGATGGTGTGGGACGGGAGGGAGGAGGTGGGGGTTGGGATTGGGAGTTCAGGTACACTCGTGGCTGATTCATGTCAATGTATAGCAAAACGAATACAGTATTGTAAAGTAAAACAAACTAAAAAATAAAAATTAATAAAATAAAAAAAAACAAAATTGAGTATTCAGTTTTATTTGTGATTCCACATAAATTTTTAGAAATTATCTTTTCCACCAAAAAAAAAAAAATTGAAATTTTTATAGGGATTGCATTCAGTTGGTAGATCACAGTGGATAGTATGGATGTTTAAATGATATTAGATCTTTTCGTTCATGAAAATGGAATATCTTTTCATTTGCTGTATACTCTTTAATTTCTTTCAGTATTTTGTAGTTTTCAGTGTACATGTCTTTCTGGGTTTTTTTGGTTAAGTTTATTCTTAAGTATTTTGTTCTTTTTGATGTTATTGTAAATGGGATTGTTTTTCTTCATTTCCTTTTCATGTTGTTTGTTCTTGGAGTATGGAAACACAACTGACTTTTGCATATTGATTTGGTATTCTGTAACTTCTGAATTCAATTATTAGTTCTAATAGATTTTTTTGTGTATGTGAAATCTTAAGAGTTTTCTAGAAATATGATCATGGCATCTGCAAGAGAGGTAATTTTACTTCTTTCATCCCAGTTTGGATGCCTTTTCCTCCTCTTTCTTGTCTGATTACTCTAGCTAAGATTTCCAAAACTATGTTGAATAAAATGGCAAAAATGAGCATCCCTGTCTTGTTCCTCATCTTAGAGGAAACACTTTCATCGCTGAATGTAATTTAGTTGTGGGCTTTTCATGCATAGCCTTTATTATGTTGAGATAATTACCTTCTATTCCTAGTTTGTTGATTGTCTTTATCATGAAAGTGTGTTAAATCATGTCAGGTGTTTTTTCCTCCATCTAAATGAGATGATCATATGGTTTTTATCCTTCCTTCTGTAAGGATAAAAGGATATGGTGCATCACTTTGATCAATTTTCATGTATTGAAGCATACTTTCATCTTGGAGGTAAATCCCACTTGGTTGTGGTGCATGATTCATTTAAGGTGTTTTCAGATTTGGATTGGAGAAGGCAATGGCACCCCACTCCAGTACTCTTGCCTGGAAAATCCCATGGATGGAGGAGCCTGATAGGCTGCAGTCCATGGGGTCGCTAAGAGTCGGGCACGACTGAGCGACTCCACTTTCACTTTTCACTTTCATGCATTGGAGAAGGAAATGGCAACCCACTCCAGCATTCTTGCCTGGGGAATCCCAGGGATGGTGGAGCCTGGTGGGCTACTGTCTCTGGGGTCACACAGAGTCGGACACGACTGAAGTGACTTAGCAGCAGCAGTAGCAGCAGATTTGGATTTTGGTATTGTTGAGGATTCTTACATCAGGAATATCGGTTTGGGGTTTGGTTTGGTTATGGTTTGCAGTTTTCTTGTAGTATTTTTTTCTTGCTTTGGTATAAGACTAATGTCCTCCAAAAATTAGTTTGGATGTGTTCTCTTCTCTTTGATATTTTGGAATGGTTCGAGAAGGATTGGTATTAATTCCTCTTTAAATATTTGGTAGATTTCTCTAGGAAAGCCATCTGGTCCTAGGCTTTTCCTTATTGGAAGTTTTAGTTTACTGATTCAATCTCTTAATAGTCTTAAGTCTGTTTATACTTTCTTGTATTCATGATTCAGTCTTTTTAGGTTGCATGTTTCTAGAAATTTTTGTGTTTTGTTTAGAGTCTTCTATTTATTGGTGACTAATTGTTCATAGTAATCTTTTATGATTCTTTTAAAAATTTTTCTGGCATCATTATTAATGTGTCATTTTATCATTTCTGTTATTATTTGAGTCTTCTCTCTTTTTTTCTTGGTCTAACTAAAGGTATATCAATTTGTTACTATTTTCACAACACTGACTCAGTTTTATTGACTTTTTTTCTAGTGTTTATTTAAAAAAATTTTCTTCCATAATTTTTATTATTTTCTTGCTTATGATAATTTTAGACTTAGTTTATCCTTCTTTATTTTTTGAGTTTGAAAGTTATGTTTATTTGAGACTTTTAGTGTAGATGTTTACCTGAGCTTTCCTCTTATGCAAATTTCCTTTCTGGGAATGCTTTTGGTACCTCCCATAAGATTTGGCATGTTGAGTTTTCAATTTCATTTTCTCAGTGTTTTCTACTTTCTCTTTTTATTTCTTCTCTGACCCATTAAGGGAATCGAACTGTCAAATAGAATGAGCTAGAGAAAAAATAGAATGTATCAAAGTGTATGTGTAGTTGGCAGGATAAACCCAAGACCTATAGTGAACCATATTGTGTTCATTCCACTGATTTTACATTAATTCATAGAAATCAACCAGTCATAGCCTATTCAATATAAATGATTATTCAGTATAAAATTATCTAATTCATCTGCAGTAAATTTCCCCAATGCACATATCATTCACATGCTTATTCCTTTGGAACGGTGATAAACAATCACTGTACCTTAATCTCAGGAAATTACTTACAAAGTTTCCTGCAGACATGAATGCACTCTGTCTCTCATGCTTATGAGATTACTGCTGTACATGCCATCCAGTATGAGATCCTCATGACTTTGAACCAGCACCAACCAATCTACCAACAAGGGTTATTTTATTGACTTGGATGATTCATTTTGAACACAAAGGGATATTGGATTACTAATAACAAACCAGAAATGACACCATTTGGAACTCTGGGAACACAAGGAAATTCTGGGATAACTTGTGTTACATTCATGTCATATAAAATAGGGCACATTATAACAATAGAAAAGCAGTTGAATCACTGAAGATTCATATCCTTCTTGAATATAGGTTTGACACACCTGAGAAGGTAAAGAATCCCAACTGCTGAGTTGTTGGTTCAGGGCTATGGAATCATCAACTGTGTAGAAAAAGATAAGTTATAAATATCAACTATGTTACCTGTTATAGAGATGCTGTCACTTGAGGACATTTTGAATATTTTATTTCTTGATGTGTATATATACATCTTTTCCTCTCCTCTTTTCTTTTTTATTTACTGATGTTATTCACGGTTACCTTTAAAATAGCCTTTAGTTTTCAGATGTGAATGTCACTGAATTTGAGGAGTAATTAATTTTGCCTTAAGATGGGTACCATGGCTAACATTCATAAATGAATTAAAAAATTGTTAAGGATTTCTGTCTCTTATTTTTAGGGATAAGGGGAGAATGACCATGATTGTTTGAAAGATAGTTAAATCTTGTACAGCACTTTACTATAGTTGTACTTATGATTAAGTATGTGAGGAAGCGTGTTTATAGATGCTGAGTAAGTCAGAGAGCTAACTGACTCAATTATTAAGCTATTGTTCCTTGATTCCAAACCCTACTTTCCAAATTTTGTTCTGTGATACTGAGTTCAGACCCTGCAAAGCTACATTTTGTCTTTGCCAGCTGGCTTCTCTTCGTTTCTTCCAGTGGGTTAGACTAAGGACGTGGGAAGGTAAAAGAGAAGGGAATTACTCCTTCCTTTTGAATTGGTCCTGTCAGCATGCTCCATCAGTTGATTTTTATCAAAGACAGCAGTTGTTTGTTGTTTAGTCACTAAACCCCATCTGACTCTTTGTGACTCAATGGACTGTAGCCCGCCCGGGTTCTCTGTCCATGGTATCTTCCAGGGAAGAATACTGGAGTGGGTGCCATTTCCTTCTCCAGATGTAGCTATGAATTCTGCGAGGTCCTTCTTCTAAGGTTCTGAAGTACCACAAGAAAAAGTCTTTCTTCAAAATTCTGTGTCCAGCTCCATGAGGTTCCTTTTCCAGGCTTCTGCAAACTTAAGTTCAGAGAACCTCAAAATTTCTTATTGTCTCTCACTCCTAAGGAGAGTAGCCACATTCTGCACATAATTCCTCCATCTTACCTCAGTATTTTTTGCTCTTTTGGCCATCAGTGTCTATTCATACAACCATCTATAATAAATGATTTCTATTAAAATAAGTAGGTATTTTTCTTTCAGTGAACACTGATTATTACAATCAATCACAGAGACTGGTATGTTCAGTCTTCTACTATATTTACAGATCTGTTTATTGTACCCATATGTATTTTGTGTGGCTTATACTTTCCTATTCTACTCTCAATTTTTTGTATCCTTACATATGAAGGCTTTTAAATTAAAAAAAATTTTTTTTCATTATTTTCTCTCAGTTCAAAAAAGTGTTGAGAAAGGAAGGAAATAAACAAGATTACCAGTCTTTCACCTTGAAATTAAATCCTAACTTAATTTGTTTTAATATATCTTCCCCATATAATTAATGATTATGATTCTATAGTTATTAAAAGAAAGTTTAATTGCACTGCAGAGCAAATTTTTGGTAATTTATTGTTTTGTAACTTAGTAATTTATTGTAAGTAAAACACTGATTGTGGATAAATAAACTTTAATAATTGATTTTTCTAACCAAAATTTCTGAAGTAATACAATTTTTTATAGATTGGAAATGATTGTTTCTCTTTCAGGAATAAAAATAGAAAAAACAATCTAGACTTTGGAATTGTATTATTTTCAGAAAAGATTTTTATATGAGGTTTATTGATCAAAGATTCCATCTGTTATTTTATAAACATAATTGGCAGAATGGTGTTATTTAAAAATAAAAACTTTAACAATGAGAATTTAAGCTTAAACATTACATTTTTACTTTATTTTTATGTTTCAGGAGTGTATATATCCTTTGTAAACTTAAATTACACATTAAACATTGGCAATGGCATTCTATTTTAAAAATAATAAGTCTTTTCCTTTCAAAGATAGAATATAAGTGTTTCTATCAGTGAGATAATTGGATTTTAGTTTCTACCTCTGGGTATGGGCAAGGGTTTGCTACTTTTTTTTTTTTTTTCAATTTTGCGTAAAGAAGAGTGCAGCTCCATGAAAAGTGATAACAAAAATAATAGTGCAGTGCTGGTTGGGAGGAAGCATTTTCTTTTTCAGAAATCAATAGGAAAAGAGAGTGATCCTATTTTTCACCTGAGGCAAATCACCATTACAGAGCAGAAGAGTGCTCATCTGGTGAGCTGCAGTGACATATACTTCCATCAGCCACTGTTCAAGGTTAGGAGCCATACCTAATACTGGGGAGAGGCTAATTAAATTAATTCTGTGGGAAAGTGACAAGATGACTGAGTGCAATCCGAGTGCTCCAAAGCCTTTCCCTTTACCCTCCATTTTCAGTACTGCTGCGTCTCTTCTCTTTAGCATCTCACTCACATACACAATACCTGGTGTGTAATACCTGCTTTCTTTCAGTCTTCTCATTTAAGCTGCAGTGTGACTATTTGGCTTTTACTATGACTGATGAGTGCAGCAGGAAAGAGATGTGATTGCTTTGACTATGCAGCAGTAAATGGATACTCCCTTTGGAAACTCAACTTGCTTCATTTAGACCCAAACGTGCCAGGCAGATGCAGATGATCAATTCACAGCATATGATGCAAGTGAATATCTTTCTCTTTTATGTTCTGTTTTTAATGTAATAGCAAACTAACATCTGTTGTTCTGAGCATCACAGATCTGTTCTTTTCAATGTAAAGGTTTGCTGAGCACTGATATTTTAGTAAGAATAGGATATGTGTGTCAAGTAGACTGCACCATATTTTTATGTCAAATTCAAATGTTCTTTGGAAAGGTCATTGTGCGTGTGACCTACTGAGCTGTATTACTATAATAGATGTAGTTACAAGTTAAACTATTTAACTGATAATGTTCTGGGAATTGGGTATAGGAGTAGAGAAGAAAGATAACTAGTTTTTAAGGGATAATTCTATATTGTCAATAACATCTCACACATTTTTTGAGTGTGATTTTTGCAGAGCACTTTTGCTCCAGATAAGAATTGCTATTCCACACCCTATGAATGAATATATGCTGTGATATGGTGGCTCAGTGATAAGAATCCACCTGTCAATGCAGGAGACATGGGGTCGATCCCTGGGATGGGAAAATCCCCTGGAGAAGGAAATGGCAACTCATTCCAGTGTTCTTGCTTGGGAAATCCCATTATCAGAGGAGCCTGGCAAGCTATAGTCCACGAGGTCGCAAAAGAGTCTGATACCACTTGGTGACTAAAACAACAAAATTATTTGCTGTATCCATATGCGTTTTCTAACTATCAAGATAGACCTGTGAATGAAGAATAATAATATTAGAATCTTTCTATGAATCATAGAATCATAGGATTGCAAGATTCAAGTCTGCATGACATTTATCTGTTTATTTTTCTGATGGAAAACTGGTTACAGTGCATGTATTGATGTTTTGCAGACATTAACCTTATTGGCTGCAAAAAAGACATGGTGAAACAGTGTGACTTGGAGATACACAGCATCACATTTAAGAAAATCCAGGTTAACATACATCATCTGCATCTTCCATTTGATACCTTCTAAAACAAAATCAAAATAATAGAGAAAAATAAACATACCTGAATATAAGATAATAAAAACATTAATCCTATTATTGTGGGGTCTAACATTTTATCTCAACTGATAATTCAAATTTTGAATCCCATTGAAGATTGACCATTATTTTCAAAGGTACAATAAAGGATATATTTTTCATCTGTAAGGGATGAAGTATGATTTGATAGGAATTTAAAAAAAAATTAGATCTCTTGTTAGTTATAATCCTCAAAGCTGTAGCTTTGGAAATTATGTCCTACTGTCAGTTCATTTTGCAACCCTACAATTGTAGTTTTTGGCTAAAATTATTTTTTATCTACTAGCTTATGTATCGAGTACACATAACTATTCTCATATACTCAGGAGAATTAAAAACTATAAACTTTGTGAAGAATTTGGAGAATTAACATAAACAAGAAAAAATTGAAAGATTGAAAATTTCTGTGACTTAATCAATAAAATGAAGCAACTGTTATGTCATAGTATAAAATAATAATTACAAGTCCAGAATATGGCACCGTATAGCAAGTTTCTAAAGCTGTCAAGCATTCCTATTGAGAATGATTGGACCTTTCAAGATATAAAAGAGAAGCTGGGGATATTTGAAGTGGAGATTTATATTTCACGCAACCCTAGCCAGAGACATGAGCAGCAGTATGAAATAGTAAAAGAAGGATGTTTAAATCAAGCCAGGATGCTCAAAAACTATCAAAAAGACATATTAGTAAAAAAGAAAAAATGGGTATCTTAATACTATTAAAGATTACAGCATTTGAGATATTAATAATTTCAGTTAATTATTCAACTATAAATAACTAGAAATAGGACTCATTATTTATTCAGCTGGAAAAAAAACTAGAAATAACTCTGGATATTTAGATTGCTTTTATTTAAATTAACTTGGAAATGTGTAATTTCTATTGAAAATAGAAATTGTAGCATTGTGCAAATTTATCTTTATTTAGTTGACAAGTGCTCTGTTTGAACAGATCATTTTCATCTGGGGTAAATAACTTACTCTGGGGGACATAAAGGAAGGGAAGAAGGGGCAAGAGAATCTTTAGCCTTAAAAGCAAAACCTGTACGCAAGACAGCAAAAGAGACACAGTTGTATAGAATGGCCTTTTGGACTCTGTGGGAGAGGGAGAGGGTGGGATGGGTTGGCAGAGTGGCAGTGTAACATGTGTGATATCATAAGCGAAACGAATTGCCAGTCCAGGTTTGATGCAGGATGCAGGATGCTAGGGACTGATGCACGGGGATAATCCAGAGAGAGGGTGTGGGGCGGGAGGGTGGAGGTGGGGGTCGGGATTGGGAGTTCATGTCACTCATGGCTAATTCATGTCAGTGTGTAACAAAACGAATACAGTATTGTAAAGCAAAACAAACTAAAAAATAAAAATTAATTAAAAAAAAAAAAAAAGCAATTGCCCATTGAGAGCAGTAGAAATTAATGACCGCTGTGCTACTTCACTTTGAAGAATACATCAAAGTTCTTATCTCTGGGTATTTTTTTAACAATGGAAAACTAAGTTTAGCAAACAACCAGAAAGAATACTTTCCATTAAGGTACAGACTTCAAGTTGCTGTCTAAAACTTATATGATCACTTAATAAGTATTTCTGTAGTTACTTTGAAATGTTTTGCAACTATTTTTTCTTCTGTGTGAGCTAAATATTGTGTATAAATAATTATGTTAGCTCTAATTCTGCTTTTATAAATGATAATATGAAAAAATAGGTATTTGAAACCTTCTTTATAACATCAAATTATACACAGTTAATATCTGATTTACTAAAACTTCAGCTATGATGTATTCAAAACAAGCTTTTTTAATATCTGATTTCAAAGTGGAGTAAATTCTTAATTTCCTTGAATGGATTATGGTTGAAGTTGTTTCTTCCATTCCTCTCTCTTACTGATATTCCTAAAGAGTAACTGTGTCAAGGTGTAGTTACTTTATGAATAAGGAAGTAGAAAATAAAGATAAATTGAAATAGCTTTTTAATTTTTTAAGATTCTGTTTTCTTCTATTAATTGTTGTCTGCACTGGAATCTGAAAAACTTCTTGTCTATATGTATCACTGTATGGTTCAGAGGTTTTTAACCTGCTCTCCATCATGACAGAATATATCTGACTGATGAATTTGTAAGCTGGGATTGAGGGCAATTCTCCAGGGCAGAACCTGTATCATCAGTTCCTTTTTTCTCATTAAATAAAAGCAAATTGAATGCAACCAAGGGAGAGTGATGTATAAAAATAACCTTGAGTCTTGCTAAAACAATATTTTACAATAAAATAAATTATCTCACAAATTTTGGCACTTTCAGTTTTATAAAGGACAGATGCTTATGGCATACCATTGCATTATGACAGTGGATGAGATGATCTGATAAAATTGTCCATGGTTCTTCTTTTGACTTTCCTATGTCACTTTTGATTCTTGGATGCTATGGTTTGACAGTGGAATATCTTCTAATTTAAAATAATGGTCAGATACACATTTGAAATGGGGTGGTCAGCCAGAATATGCTGCTGTCAGAATACTTCAGCTGAAAGATTCATTTTTATTATCCACTAAGGTAACATTTAATTCACTGTGACTTTTCTGAAGGTTGCCCAAGTTTTTCTCCAAAAGTGAACATGTAGACCCAGAAAAAATTTAAATGGTACCAAATTTATAGAGAAACTGCAATTGAGTGACTAAATTCTAAGAATTCCTAAACTTGGGAAAGGCATAGTAACATAAGGAACACACAAAGTCATCAAGGAGGATGTCATCAAGAGGAGATGAGGGCTGGTTGACTCTCCAGCTGGGCGTAGGCAATGGGAGGCTCCTCACCCAATCGACTGTCCTTGGAATGTAATTAGCTCTGTCTACTGTTGCCACAATGAGAACTATTCCAAGTATAGAGCCTTAGGAGAGTAAGGTATTGTTGAGACAATTTGGAATGAACTCAGTTAAAATATTGAGATAAACTTTTAAGATTCTGGTGAGCAAGTGTGGAGATCTACTCATTGTGTGTGGCCACCCAAAACAAGCCTTATATATACCTCTCCTTGCTTGTTAAACCTGACACCTACCAATTTGGAGTGGTTTGCCTCTTTCTTTGGTCTCTCTTTGCCCTCCATGACCAGGGACCAGTTTCAGAGTTTACTTGGGGAACTCCTGAGGTTGTAAGCCAGCAGTGCCCTTCAGGAGTGCAGGTAATTTTTGTATTTGATAATTATTTGTTGTGAAAACTTTTATATAAAACTTTACAAATAAAATTCTAAAAATTGACAAGAAATACTGTTTTTCTTTGTAAAAGTAACACTCTACTCTCCAAGCTTGCCCTCAGGAAGGACAGCTTTTTCTATTTTTCTGTAAGATAATCTTGAGATGGACTTTCTCATTGGAGTTCTTCCTTTATTCCTTCGGTATTCATGAGCTAGCATTAGTGCTGATGAGTGAAGAAGGTTAAAGTGAGAATGAGATGGTAGAAGGACCATTCACTCTTCCTTTATTTACATTAACGATAACAAATATGTGAATAATGATAATGTGAAAGGAATTGACTTGTGTTTATTGATTGCTTACTGTGGGCCAATTGCTCTGCTCTAAAGACATGCTCTAAAGTCTCAGAAAACAGAGACTTAGCTTACTTAATTTCCCCAGGATCACCTAGATAAATTTGATTAACCAAACTAAGATTTGAATTCTAATACTTCAGTTGAAAGCCAAATACTACAATGATATATCTGTAATATATATTAAGAAAGAAAACAGAGGCTAGATGTATTTTTAAAAGGGAAACAAATCCATATGTTAACATTAACACAGATCTACATTTCCCAAAGTATATAAAAGAGAGTATTAACAGGTATTTTGAAAAAATATCTCTTTAATGAAAAGGAATTGTATGTTTCAATAAGATTGGGGAACATTAGCTTAAATAAAATTATAAAGGCTGTTTATTGCTTGATTTATCAGAACATGTACTATGTATATGTATCTTGAAGAGGAAAATACATTGTATAGCATTTCCTAGACTGCTTGTGCATTTAATTTTTTCCCTTGAGCAACTTGCTCTGGGAAGTAATCTAAGTAAAATCTGGTTTACAAGGTGAATTTGTCAGCAGCTCATATTTTCAGAATAATTTTTAAGCATTCAAATAGTTGTGTAGTGGTATATCAATTTTGTGTTATTTCCTAATGGCAAATGATGTTGAGCATTTTCCAACATACATTTTGCCATCTATTGATGCTTGTGCTCCTTGGTGTAGTATCTGTTCAGGAACTTTTCTTAAAAAGCTACTGGTAATTAACTGACCAATGCACTTTAACAATTTCTATTTGTTCTATAAACAGCCAAGGAATAGAAATGTTTCCATTGTTTCCCCTCTGCTTTTCATCTCCCCTATTACCTGACACATTCCAAGGTGTTGATATCAATCATGTAAGTGGTAATTATTGCTTTTCCTTCTTCCTAATGAAAGAGAAATAGCAGTATGTAGTATTTAAATATGAACAATGTTTTCTCTTATTGTGCTTATTTCTGTAGAGTGTAGGACTTCCTTATATTTCAATGTAAGCCATTTTTGAAATACGTGTTTTGCAAATACTTTCTCCCAATAGGTGACAACTCTTTTCACTCTCTTAACAATAAAGTTTTTAATTTTAATTAATTAACTTCATTAGTTTTTTTTTTTTTCTCCTGTCATTGGTCATGCTTTTGATGTATCAGAAAACTCTTTACCAAAAGCCAGGTCATGGAAATTTTCTTTTTTTTTAATAGAAGGGTTATAATTTGGCATTTACATCATTGGTTCACTTTTATTCTTCTGTAAGTTTAAGATCATGTCTAGATTTATACTTTTGCTTTGAACATCCAGTACCATTTGTTATAAGGATTATTCTTTTTCCATTGAATGTCTTTACATCCTTTTAAAAAACCAGTTGATATTGACAGGTTTATTTCTGGTCTCTGTATTCTGTTCTACTGATATTTATCTAATTCTTTCACCAATATGGTGATTATTGGTGAAAGATTATTGTCTTCTAGTAATGTTTCAAATTAGATACTGTAATTCCTCTAACATTGTTCTTCTTCAGATATTATTCACTATTCTGGACCTTTTTACCTTTCAGAAATATGATATACTTCTATTGATATATACAAAACAACTTGGTAGGATTTTTATTGAGATTACAGTGATGGTATAGGTCAAGTTGTGAAAAATAGGCATCTTAACAATAGTAAGCCTTTCATATATAAACACAAAATATCTCTTGATTTATTTAGAGCTTTGATTTTTAAATCAGTTTTATATTTTTATAGCTATATCCAATATAGATTTGATTTGTCTAAATATTTCATTTTGTTGTTGGTATTAATGCAAAATGCCATTTGACTTTTGTGTATGCAATTTATCTTGTATCTTACTGCCTTGCTATAACCTGCTGGGCAATTCTAAAAGGTTTTACTTTTTCTCTTTTGTTAAGTTCTTAAGGATTTTCTAAGTAGATCATGGAATCTGTGAATAAATATTTTTTAAAAAATTATTTTCTAAACTTTACATAATTTGTGTCTTTTTCTTGTCTTATTGCACTAGGATTGGATTTCCAGTACAATATTGAATAGAAGTATGAGAGAGAGTATCCTTGCTTTATTCCTGACATTAGGGGGAAATGTTTTCTCTCTCCTTTTTAAGTATTTGTTACTCATAAGAAAAATGCTACTGCTTCTTCATAATTTTTTTTTTTAATTCACCAATGAAAACATCTGAGCCTGGTGCTTTCTTTTTTGGGGAAGGTTTAAAAGCTTTTTTTTTTTTTTAATTAATCAGTGTAGAAGTATTCTGGTTATCTATTTATTCTATAATAGTTGAGGTAGTTAATGTCTTAAAAGCAATTGATCCATTTCATTTATTATTGAATTTCTGGGAATAATTGTTCATATACTCCTTTAATTATTCTTCTGATTTTTTTCACAATGTTTAATGATATCCCCCGTTTGCTTACTGATATTTGTAATCTATGTCTTTTAAATTTATTTATTTACTTTTTGATAGATTGCTTGGCTAGAGACTTATAAACTGTATTGATCTTTTCAAGGAATAAGCTTTAGTTTTGTTGATTCCCCCCGCCCCCACCACCACCACCAATTGCTTTCTTATTTTCAATTTCACTGATTTCAATTTTAACTTGTTATCTCTCTCTCTCTTTTTTTCCCCCTGCTTCCTTTAAGTTTAAGTTGTTTTTCCTTCTTTAGTGTCCTATGCTGGAATTGTAGGTCATTACCTTTAATTATCTTTGTTCCTGTAGCTTCGCTGGTAAAGAATCTGTTTGCAGTGCAGGAGACCCCAGTTTAATTCCTGGGTCTGGAAGATCCCCCAGAGAAGACATTAGGCTACCTACTCCAAAATTTTTGGGCTTCCCTGGTGGCTTACCATAAACAATCTGCCTTCAGTGCATGAGACCTGGGTTGGTTCCCTGGGTTGGGAAGTGCCGTGGAGGAGGGCATGGCAACCCACTCCAGTATTCTTGTGTGGAGTATCCCCATGGACAAAGGAGCCTGGCAGCCTGCAGTCCATGTGGTTCCAAAGAGCTGGACAGGAATGAGCAACTAAGCACAGCACAGCTTTAATTTCCAATATATGGGTTTAATACTATAAATTTCACTTTAAGTCTTTCTTTTGCTGTATTTTACAATTAATTTTTTTTTAAACTGTAGCAAAGTGTATGTAACACAGATTTCCCCATTTTAGCCTTTGTTAAGTGTATAAAGTTTGTGACCTGTAATCCAGAAGTACCCCCTAACCCCTCCCCGAGCCACTGGAAACCATTATTCTATTTTCCCCTCTCTATAAATTTAACTATTCTAGGTAGCTCATGTAAGAGGAATCATACAATGTTTATCCTTTTGTGTCTGGCTTATTTTACTTAGAATGCTGTTTTGTTTAAGGTTCATATGTTTTGTAGCTTTTATCAGGATTTCATTCTTTTTTAAGAATAAATAACATTCCCTTGTATTTTCATATCATGTTTAGTTTATCGTTTCATCTGTAGATGGACATTTGGGCTGTTTTCACCTTTTGACTGCTATGAATAATGCTTCTATCTATGAGCAAAGTGTGCAGATTGCTATTTGAGCCCCTGCTTTCTGTTTCTGGGGAGTGTATACCTACAATGATAATTCTGTTTAATTGTTTTTCTTTTTTTACAGAAATGGCATATTCTTTTCCATAGTAAGTATATGATTTTATGTCCCCACTAGTAATGTACAAGTGTTCCAATATCTCCACATCTTTACTCACACTTGTTATTTTCAGTGTTCTTATTTCTTGTTCTCATTTGTTTGCTTTTTTTTTTTTCTTTTTAGTAAAAGTCATCCTAATGCATGTGAAGTGGATGTGGTACTTTACTGTGGTTTTGATGTTCATTTCGCTAATGATTACTGATGTTGAACATGTTTCATGTACTATTGGCCATTTGTATATCTTCTTCAAAAAGTATCTATTCAAGTCCTTAGCCTATTTTTTTTCTTTCATTTTTAGAATCTCCTTTTGATTCTTAGAGTTTCCATTTCTATGCTTACAGTATTCTTCCATGTTGTAAACCTTCTTTATTAGAACCATCATCATATTAAATATAGAAATTCTCTAACTGTTCCAATATGAAAATCACTTTTTTATACTGAGCTTTCTTCCCTTTCATCACTTGTAATTTTTGGTGAATGCAAAATATGTATTAGGTAACACTCTGCTTATTTAACTTATATGCAGAGTACATCATGAGAAATGCTGGGCTGGAAGAAACACAAGCTGGAATCAAGATTGCTGGGAGAAATATCAATAACCTCAGATATACAGATGACACCACCCTTAAGGCAGAAAGTGAAGAGGAACTCAAAAGCCTCTTGATGAAAGTGAAAGAGGAGAGTGAAAAAGTTGGCTTAAAGCTCAACATTCAGAAAACGAAGATCATGGCATCCAGTCCCATTACTTCATGGGAAATAGATGGGGAAACAGGGGAAACAGTGTCAGACTTTATTTTTTGGGGGCTCCAAAATCACGGCAGATGGTGACTGCAGCCATGAAATTAAAAGACGCTTACTCCTTGGAAGAAAAGTTATGACCAACCTAGATAGTATATTCAAAAGCAGAGACATTACTTTGCTGACTATGGTCCATCTAGTCAAGGCTATTGTTTTTCCTGTGGTCATGTATGGATGTGAGAGTTGGACTGTGAAGAAAGCTGAGCGCTGAAGAATTGATGCTTTTGAACTGTGGTGTTGGAGAAAACTCTTGAGAGTCCCTTGGACTGCAAGGAGATCCAATCAGTCCATTCTGAGAGAGATCAACCCTGGGATTTCTTTGGAAGGAATGATGCTAAAGCTGAAACTCCAGTACTTTGGCCACCTCATGCGAAGAGTTGACTCACTGGAAAAGACTCTGATGCTGGGAGGGATTGGGGGCAGGAGGAGAAGGGGATGATGAGGATGAGATGGCTGGATGGCATCACTGACTCGATGGACACGAGTCTGAGTGAACTCTGGGAGATGGTGATGGACAGGGAGGCCTGGCGTGCTGATTCATGGGGTCGCAAAGAGTCGGACATGACTGAGTGACTGAACTGAACTGAACTGAATAAGACCTGAGATAAAAAGCCTTTAATGAAATGATTTTTATAGGAGTTGGAGTGTGTTTAACATTTACTTTAGCTGTAGGAATCAGGCTTCAAATTTCTATATATTATTTTTAATCTCTATTCTTGGTTTGGTTGTTTACCTATGTCAGTTCCTAGAGAGACTCTACGTCTTACAGCTTTTTTCAGCTTTAATCTACTGCTATTTCCCTTCTGATTTATTCTCATTTTCAATCTGCCTCCTACCACTAAACTGGATGGACTACAGGTATGGATGAAATCTTGTATTTCTTGCAGAGACAACTGATGTTAACTTTCTTCTCTACCAGTTGTGTAAGTGACCAGTAAGGAAAGTAATGAGAGGCAGCAGATGTCATGAGCTGGATATTTTTGAACTTTGGGAAATGTTTGAGATCCATTTGTGTGAGGTGTAGGTCTTTCTCACACTCTGAAATAGATTCCTACTTTAATGTCCCCCTCCCACTCCCAATAGTCTTACTTTTGGGAATGCCTATGCTGGGAGTTCCCAAGACCACTCTCAGGCTCAATGATTCACTGTAAGGACTTATAGAAACTGTTTACTCATGGTTCTAGTTTACTACTGTGACAGACTATAGGTTAAAATCAGCAAAAAGAACACACATTTATGAGGCAAAGTTCAGGAGAAACCATGTGTAAGCTTCTAAGTGTTTTCACCCAGTGGAGTAGCATGGACATGCTTATTTCTCCTAGAAAGAGTGCATGACAAGCCATGTGAAATGTTGACAACTAGGGAAGCTCACTTAAGCCTTGGTGGCTCAGAGATTAAAGAATCTATCTGCAATGCAAGAGACCTGGGTTCAGTTCCTGGGTTGGGAAGATCCCCTGGAGAGGAAATGGCAACCCACTCCAGTATTCTTGCCTGGAAAATCCTATGGACAGAGGAGACTGATGGGCTACAGTACATGGGGTCGCAAAGAGTCGGACACAACTGAGCGACTAACACACATCCAGTGTTTTATTGAGGACCACTCACGTAGGCATGCAGTTCCTGTGTGACTGAACTCAACTACTAAAATTCGAGCCTTTTGAAGCAAAAATAGTCATTCATCAATAATTATATTTGTTTGTATAAACTGTCTGATTAAACTGGTTAGGCATAGCCCATAGCCTCAGGCATGCAAAAACAGTCATTCTCCATAAAATATATTGTTAGCATAAATTATTTCATTAAAGTGGTATACTGTGGTCTAAGCCCTTAGGCATGCAAAACACTCATATTAGGCAGAATATTCTCAGGGTTCAAAGTTTTTATCCCATGGGCCAAACCTGAAGATAAGCCTTCTTGCAAATATGCAGGGTTTGTGAAAACCTGGTTTGTTGAGTTAACCCTTTCCCTGCACAATTCCTTTATGTATTTCCTTCCCCTATTGACTAAGTGTTTGGTTGTATGATTTACTTTGGTCTGAGAAATATCCACAGCTGAGATATAATCCATAAGCTTAGTATGTGTTTATGTTTGCCTTCTTGGAAGCTTACTGCTATGTTAATAAGTCCTCTCCAGCATCCTTGAGAATAAATAAACATATGGAGAAAAAGTTTCAGCAATTTCATCTTTCTGAGCTGAACTCAATCAACTCACCAAATTATGAAAAATAATGACTTGTTTTTATTTTAAGCAAAAAGGTTTTAGAGTAATTTGGTAACCAGAGAAAACATAACTGCTACAGAAATTGGGGCTCGAGAATTTGGAGCAATTCCAGAAGCAAGCTGATTAATTGAACCAAGCCTACTTTATGTAGTGTATCTTTATCTACAGCAAAATGTTTCTTAAAGAATTGTTAATAGCATACAAGTCAAAATGGAACCCACCCTAAATAGTATTTTTAATCAAGCTAGCCATTAGAAAGGAGTTGTCTGCATGGTACCCCTGAGGATAAGAGTCACCATGTTTGTTTCTAGCAATTATCTAAGTCCTGTATTAAGTACTGAGCTCAAGTCAACCACATTAGAAACATTTGGACTTGGAGTAGACTGGATCTCCTACTATAGATACAGAAATTTCCAAAACATACGGAATAGGCATGAATGTCTTAGCTGCAAGCAATAAAGACTAACTCTGAAAATCTTAACTGAAAAAAATGTTTATTTAAAGGATATTGGAATTCTTAGAATCTAGGGAAACATTGAGATCGATTAGGAGGTCCATAGCACCAAGCAGCAGGAATCAGAATGAGTATATTAGAGTGCAAGAACAGACAGATTTGTAAGCATAGCTACTGATGTCTGTGAATCTGACCTCTGCCTATTCTTAAGCCTTGTATCTGTCACACCTTTGGCTTTAAGAGTCTCCTTGATGAACAATGGGGCAGTGAGAAGAAGGATTTGATTCCTGCAATAGTGAGGGGTGGCCAATTCTTCCCACCCCAAAGGAGAGCAGGGAAAGAGGGTGTTGGCTACTAAACAGTGAAAAAAGAAATATGTCCACTACAGAAGATGATGACCACCTGGTGATATCCATAAAGGAGACTGTCTCATCCCTTGAAACCTAAAATCTAGTCAAGTCAGGAAATAAAAATGATGCCTCAAAAAAGGAATCCAACCTTATTCATAAAGCAACTATGTGTCACATATTAACAGCACCATATGCTTCCTTCTTGGACTTGATGAGGACATCATAGATGTGAGGGTTAGAATGCAAGGATAAATTTTAATAAAATGTAAGCCTCAGGTAGGGGTTTCCCTGGTGGCTCAGATGGTAAAGCGTCTGCCTGCAATGCAGAAGACCTGGGTTCAATCCCTGGGTCGGGAAGATCCCCTGGAAAAGGAAATGGCAACCCACTCTAGTACTCTTGCCTGGAAAATTCCATGCATGGAGGAGCCTGATAGGCTACAGTCCATGGGGTTGCAAAGAGTCAGACACGACTGAGCAACTTATTTTCTTTCTTTCTAAGCCTCAGGTAGCTATTGTTACCAGATCTTTTGTGATCAATATTTGATATACTCCTACTATTAAATAGAATTATGTCAATTTTAGCTACAGAAGCTTAAGCATATTAGAAAGTCTAAAGAGATTGTTAAAGAAAAGGAAAATTTTACAAGAGTCTCTGGGAAGGGTTTGGGTTTCCTGGGTAGATGTGGCAGTGCTAATTTACCTGACCTCTAGTTATTGCAGTATTGCATGCAACAGACAAGACAGATATTTACATTAATTTTCCATGTACATCTTGTATGTAACAATATGTAAGAAGAGAACAGAAGGAAAATAAAACATTTCTTGAATTGTTTTTTCCTCCTATTGAGTTTTTCCTAGAATGGTTTGTGATATTATGTCTAAAGTTATTAACAAATTTGGTTGATGAAATTATTTATGGATTGAATTAACTCAAGAGAAACAGTTCCTTGAGAGCTTAGCTGTCTAATGCTGGTATAAATTATATACTAGGTAAGTGATCATTATGTATAGACACAGTATGCAGTACTTCTATATTTAAGAATATATTAGATTTAGATCAAATTTTTTTGTTAATTTTCAAATTTATTCTATCACAGGATATATTTCAGTAAAATGTGTACTAAACTATGTCTCATGATCTGGTATAGATATAAAATGCCTACCTATACATTTTGATCAATTCATTATAAGCTGATATAGTGACAACAGATACTGTAGATAGTTAAGTTTCCTTGAGTGGTAATTTAAGACTTAAGAATTAACCCTTTTATCCATATCTTTGACAATCCAAAAGAGACAAGGAAAATAATTCAGAATTTTAATATTTTAAAGAATAAGTCTAATATAGATTGACTCTAAAAACATTTTTTTAAATGTCTAAATAATTTCAGTAAGCCTTAATATACTCAATAGGAAAAGAACTCTATAGATATAAAATCACACGACTCTCATTTTCAGGCCAGCAGCCCAAGAAGCCAAATTAAACTTCTAAATAAAGGTTTTAAAATGCATTTGAGACAAAAACCAACAACAAAATGAAATCGAGAAAGTGAGGACCCCATTATAAGGAAAGAAATAAAGCACGGGTACACTCAATTCTTGGCAGAATTGTCTAAAGAGGAGGAATAAATCATAGACCCGGAAACAAGAGACTAGTCACAGCTCTAATCAGTTTTTAATGAGCACCTGTTGGCTTATTTGTGACTATTTAAAGCCAAAATAATAATAAGGTAGTGTGAAATTTAGGGTGTATATAGCAGTAAAACATAAAAGCACAGAGTCAAGGGATGGATAATTAAAATTATGCAGTTTTTAAGGATCTTACCCTGTTTGTGAAATATTATTTCAAGGTTCTATGTGAATTTTCTGAGATGGTGATTGGTGAGCTGGATGTCAATTAGGATTGCTTTTCACATCTCCACTTGTGAAAGGGAGGAGCTGAAATGGGACAAAGAGGGAAAAGATGTGTAATGGAGAATCAATAAAAGCCTCCATCTATACGTGGGTGCTTTCAAGCTGGCACGGTCCTCAGATTTGTTAAGTTGGGATAAGGGCCTTTTCATCCTGGGATAAGCAGTCATTAGATGTTGTTGACTGCCCCTTGCAAGGAAACATGAACATCCAAGAGGGAGTTTTCTTCAGCTATGTGTGTGTTAGTCGTTCAGTTGTTTCTGACTCTTCGCAACTCCACAGAGTATAGCTTGCCAGCCTCTGTCCATGGGATTCTCCAGGCAAGAATACTAGAGTGGGTTGCCATTTCCTTCTCCAGGTGATCGTCCTCTCTCAGGAATCAAACCCAGGTCTTTCACATTGCAGGCAAATTCTTTACCACCTGAGACACCAGGGAAGCTCCCTTCTTCAGATGAGTCAATCCCAAATATAGCTGAGAGCCATCTTAACATTTGTGCTTCCAACAACTGGGGCAAGTCCTTCATTTCTGAAGCCAAATCTGGTACAACATAACAACCACTAAAGTGTATAAGTATGTGTTTGTAGGGACGAGAGAATTGGTGGAAGTATATGCAAGGGTTCTTCATATTGTCCTCTTAGAAACCTAGAATTGGGAGTTATGTGGGAAATACTGAAATATCAATTTTTCCCTGATATATCTGTCCATTATTACTTTACAAATATAACTTCTAACAACATTTCTTACAATCCGTAAGGGCACACAAACTTGTATTTTAATTTCAGCATTTTTTGCATTTCATACTGACTATATTTCTTTGAGGACAATGATCATCATTATACCAATCAATTTAAAGGAAAATAAGAATATTCCTTTAGCAAGTTTGTTCAATCTAAAAGATCTCCTTATCTATATTCAGTACATCAGATTTTCTTCTCAGTTTTAAAGCTGTGAGTGGGAGAAAATACTATTCTTGCTACTTTAGTTGCCAACCAATGATAGGTCTCTTTGAGCAGAAAACCAATTAGTAGTTATTCTTATTCTGTGGTTGGATTTAAGAGTGCTTTCATATTGAAAAACAAAAAGAAAAGAAAGCTTAGTGCACCGTTAGCTGATCATAGATTTTTCCTTTGGCTTAAATAGTTCCTGATCATAGTCTCAATTCTTATTGAGTCAGATTTATAGCTTTATGCATTTCAGTTCTTTTAAGCATCAGTAATTTTGAGTTAGAGGATTGTAAAGTTCGTGGAGAATACTAGTTATAGTCCAAAATGAATAACTGAAATGAATGCCTAGAAGACAGCATGATTTTCTCTATCAAAGGTACGTTGGTATTGTTTCCTTCAATTTAAAAAGAGCTATGCTATGATGGGCAGATGTAGCAACGCCTTGGTTTTAGAGTCAACAAATTATTTTGGAGGGAAGCTTGATCAGAGAATAATTGTGATGCTTGTGAGTGGATTTATGAACAAGAATTATGTAGAGATATCTCCCTAACAGAAGGGATATGTAAAATTGTTTCTATGTTGATAAGGCAACTTATATCTCTATAGACTATTACTAAAGTCTAAGCATTTATTAGCCATGATTTTTCTTACCCAACATTGAAGGTATATGAATGTAAGCTTTTTTATTGTAATATGCTGCAAAGTAGTTACTCAAAGTGCAACTGATAACACATCAGTCAATTTTGAGATATTTTAAAAGGTAATGGAATTTCTGTATTTTCTGTAGCAAATTATCACCACCACATACTATCTTGAATACAATATTGATTATATCACTTTATAAAATAGTCTGCCTGAGGTTTAAGTTACTGACTTTAGCATCTTGTTGGTCTGATAATTGCATTTCAGTTTGCTTTGGGAAACCATGCCTGGATTAATTGAGTCATTATAGTTAAAGTTGGTAATAAACAACAATAGGAAATATTTGTCTGTTCAAGTGCTGTTATTGCCTTTAACCACTTTGAATTATTAAACCATCCAAATCAATACTGCTCACTTATTTTTAATAATGAGTTCAACGACATAAAAGTAAACAGTTTTAGGAAATGACTTTCTTTTTGAAGCCCAGCACATGTTGCTATGTATGCAGAGTGCAGAGTGAACTCGCTGCAGCTTTTGGCAGTTTTAAAATTATTGTTAATTAACTTTTCTGCTCAAATTCCTGGAAGCTCAACTACAGTTGATGAGTTATCATGCTACAGCCAATAAATCCTGAAGTAATTTCATAAATATAGTTATTTAACCTAAATTGGATTCTCCATCATTCGAGACAAATCAATATTTAAATGCCATATTATTGTGAATTTTTATAGTACTGCTTTATACTTAGATTATACTTAAAGCATTTAACATTTATGAATTCTAGTATCTCTGCACGGTACTAAAAAGGAGTATTATTAATAGTGATATACATAGAATGTATACTTAAAATATATTTGTTTATCAAAATTGATATGTAGCAGATATTCTGTGGTTTTTGATGCAAGGAAAAGTGAGCTAGGATCAGGAGCTCTCAGCTGTAGTTTTAGTATTACACTGTAGAATTTTCATGAACTCCAAAAAGTCATGTAATTTACTGAGGCTGAGTTTATGCCTTGGCAAATGAAAATAATGCACCAAATTCTTGTAAAGGCATAGAGTTAACATATCAGAGTACCTTATAAAATATGAAAGATTTTGCAAGAACAGATTATTTTTATTGTCTATTGTTATTTTTCATTAATTCAAATTTGTTAAATTCACATTCTGTACTTCTATGTAGCTATAGTTTATGAGACTGTAATGATTCCAAATTTGTTTCCAAGGTTATCATGGATTGTGTATAATTTTTTCTTAATTTGAGATTCAATATGAGTTGTTCCAGGGATCACTATATGCATATATAAGATGTAGAAATTGATCTCTTAGATAGTAAAATATGCAAAGAAGATTCCATATTAGATAAAACACTCTCTGAAGTTAAAACTGGAATTTGTGATTGTGAAAGAATTTCAGAGCAATGATTCATTTCTTATTAGCATAATCAACATATAAAGAAAATTTTGGTTAAACAAATGTCTTAAAATATGTGTTATAACAGGATAAGGAAAGTAAAATTCTACTGAAAGTCTAGTTTAGTATTTTCTGGAAAAAGTGAGGATGGAGAGAGATTGATGTATTTAGTTCTGGATAGCTATTTTTTGTGCAAAGCACAATTAAATCATTCATTCATTCATTTATTAATGCAGCCCTGTATTGACTATACGCTCTGTCTTTATTGCTGGGTGCTGACTCTGCAAGGATGTGAAAGAATGGTTCTACTCCCAGTATAGTAGGGGAAGACAAGTTGTAAGAGATGATTACAGCAACATAGAAAATTCCTGCTCAAGAACATGGAATATCTCTTCATCTGTTTATGTCATTTTTTATTTCTTTTATCAGTGTCTTATAATTTTCCATATATGGTTGTTTGTTACTTTAGGTAGCTTTACTCCTAAGTATTTTATTCTTTTTGTTACAGTGGTGAATGTGATTGATTCATTATTTTCTCTTTCTGATTTTTCATTGTTAGTATATAAGAATGCAAGTGATTTCTGTGTATTGACTTTGTATCCTGCAACTTTGCTAAATTCACTGATGAGCTCTAGTAATAGTTTTTTTTTACAATAGTTTCTTTTGTGTTTTCTATGTATACTTCATGTCATCTGCAAATAGTGAGTGTTTTACTTCTTTTCCAATCCCAATTTCTTTTTTTTCTCTAATTGCTATAGCTAGGACTTCCAGAAGTACGTTGAATAATAGTGGTGTGAATGGACACCCTTGTCTTGTTCCTGATCTTAGAATGCTTTCAGTTTTTCACCATTGAGAATAATGTTTGCTATGGGCTTATCATATATTGCCTGTACTATGTTGAGGTAGATTTCTTCTATAACCATTTTTTGAAGCATTTTTAGCATAAATAGGTGCTGAATTTTGTCAAAAGATTTTTCTGCAACTTTTGAGAGGATCATATTGTTTTATCTTTCAATTTGTTAATATGGTGTATCACATTGATTGATTTGCATATATTGAAGAATCCATGCATCCCTGGAATAAACCCAACTTGATCATCATGTGTGAACTTTTTTGTGTGTTGTTGAATTATGTTAGCTAGAATTTTGTTGAGGATTTTTGTATCTATGTTCATCAGCGATATTGACCTGTAATTTTCTTTTTGTTGTTGTTGTCTTTGCCTAATTTTGGTATCAGGGTGATTGTGGCCTCATAGAATGAGTTTGAAAGTGTTCCTTCCTCTGTAATTTTTTGGAAGAGTTTCAGAAAAATAGACGTTAGCTCTCCTGTAAATGTTTGATAGAATTCCCCTGTAAAGCCATCCAGTCCTGGGCTTTTGTTCTTTGTGAGATTTTTGATCATAGTTTTGATTTCAGTGTTTGTAATTGGCTTATTTGTAATTTCTATTTCTTCCTAGTTCAGTCTTGGAAGGTTGAACTTTTCTAAGTATCTGTCCATTTTCTCTAGGTTGTACATTTTATTAGCATATAGTTGCTGATATATTCTGTTATGATCCTTTGTATTTCTGTGTTTTCTGTTGCAACCTCTCCTTTTTCATTTCTTTTTCTTGATTTGATTTTTCTCCCTTTTTTTCTTGATGAGTCTGGTTAGTGGTTTGTCAGTTTTGTTTATATTCTCAAAGAAACAGATTTTAATTTTCTTGATCTTGCTATTGTTTCCTTCATGTCTTTTTCAGTTATTTCTCCTCTGATAATTTATTTCCTCCTGACTCGGGGTTTTTTGCTCTTATTTTTCTAGCTGCTTTAGATGTAGACTTAAGTTGTCTGTTCGATGTTTTTCTTGTTTCTTTTTTTCTCTCTTAAAATATAATTTTATTTATTTTAATTGAAGGTTAATTACTTTACAATATTGTACTGGTTTTGCCACACATCAGCATGAATCCGCCACAGGTATACACATGTTCCCCATCCTGAACCCCCCTCCCTCCTCCCTTCCCATACCATCACTCTGGGTCTTGCTTCTTGAGGTAGGATTGTATTGCTATAAACATCTTAGAACTACTTTTGCTGAATTCCATAGGTTTTGTGATTTTGTTGCCATTTGTTTCTAGGAATCTTTTGATTTCCTTTCTTATTTCTTCAGTAACCTCTTCATTATTTAATAATGTATTATTTATTCTCCTTGAGTTTGTGGTTTTTTTTGTAGTTTTTTTTTCCCCCCCTGTAGTTGATTTCTAGTCTCATAGTGTTGTGGTCAGAGAAGTTATTTGATATGATTTCAATTTTCTTAAATTTACTGAGGCTTGATTTGTGGTCCAAGATGTGGTCTATCCTTGAGAATGTTTCATGTGCACTTGAGAAGAAGGTGTATTCTTCTACATTTGGATGGAAAGTCCTGAAGATATCAATTAGGTCCATTTGGCCTAATGTTTCATTTAAGATTTGTGTTTCCTTATTGATTCTTTGTCTTGATGATCCGTCCTTTGGTGTAAGTGGAGTGTTAAAGAAGTCCCCTACTATTATTTTGTTACTGTTGATTTCCCCTCTTATGCCTGTTAGTGTTTGCCTTATGTATTGAGGTGCTCCTATGTTGGGTGCATAAATATTTACAATTGTTATGTTTTCTTTTTGGATTGACCCCTTGATCATTATGTAGTGTCCTTCTTTGTCTGTTATAATATTCTTTATTTTAAAGTCTATTTTATCTGAAATAAAGATAGCCACTCTGCTTTCTTTTGGTTTACATTTGCATGGAATATCTTTTTCCATCCTTTTACTTTCAGTCTGTACGTGTCTCTAGGTCTGAAGTGGGTCTTTTGTAGGCAGCATATATATAGGTCTTATTTTTGTATCCATTCAGTCAGTCTGTATCTTTTGATTGGTGCACTTAATCCATTTACATCTAAAGTAAGCACTGATATATATGATCCTATTGGCATCTTCTTAATTGTTTTGGGTTTGTTTTTGTATGTCTTACCTTTCTCTTGTATTTACTGGCTAGGTAAGTCCCTTTAGTATTTGTTGCAAGGCTGGTTTGGTGGTGCTAAATTCTTTTCACTTTTGCTTGTTTGTGAAGCTTTTGATTTCTACATCAGTTTTGAATGAGATCTTTGCTGGGTAAAGTAATCTTGGGTGTAGATTGTTTTCTTTCAGTACTTTAAATATAACCTGTCATCCCCTTTTGGCCTGCAGAGTTTCTGCTGAAAGATCCATTGTTAATCGTATGGGCTCTCCTCTGTATGTTACTTCTTGTTTTTCCCTTACTACTTTTTTTGTGTTTAATCTCTGTTAGCTTGGTTAATACGTGTCTTGATGTGTTTCTCCTTGGGTTTATCCTGTAAGGGACTCTGCACTTCTTGGACTTGATTGACTATTTCCTTTCCCATGTTGGGAAATTTTCAACTATAATTTCTTAAAAATATTCCTCAATGCCTTTCTTTTTTTCCTTCTTCCTCTGGGATCCCTATAACTCAAATATGAGTGCATTTACCATTGTCCCAGAGATCTCAGAGGCTATCCTCAATTCTTTTCATTCTTTTTCCTTTATTCTGCTCTTCAGCAGTTATTTCCACTATTCTATCTTCCAGCTCACTTGTCTGTTCTGCTTAAGTTATTTTGCTATTGCTTCCTTCTGGAGTACTTATTTCAGTAATTATGTTATTCATCTCTGTTTATTCTTTATTTCTTCTATCCTCTTGGTGATTGTACTAACTCTGTTAGTTTTTTCTTGCATCTTCTCCGTTCTATTTTAAGTCTTTGGAACATCTTTACTATCATTATTCTGAATTCTCTTTCATGTAGACTGCTTATTTCCTCTTCGTTTATTTGGTCTTATGAGTTTCTGTCTTTCATTTGTGCTGTATTTCTCTGTCTGCTTTTTTTTTTCCTAACTCACTCCATTTGAGGTCTCCTCTTATTTCAGTAATTATGTTATTCATCTCTGTTTATTCTTTATTTCTTCTATCCTCTTGGTGATTGTACTAACTCTGTTAGTTTTTTCTTGCATCTTCTCCGTTCTATTTTCAAGTCTTTGGAACATCTTTACTATCATTACTCTGAATTCTCTTTCATGTAGACTGCTTATTTCCTCTTCGTTTATTTGGTCTTATGAGTTTCTGTCTTTCATTTGTGCTGTATTTCTCTGTCTGCTTTTTTTTTTTTTTCCTAACTCACTCCGTTTGAGGTCTCCTTTGCCCAGGCTTTAGGGTTATATTCCTTCTTACTTTTGATTTTTGCCCTTGGAGGGAAAGATATGTTGAGTGGTTTGTATTGACTTGTTAGGGGTGACTTGTGTCTATGCTCTAGTGGAAGGAGGTCAAGCAGTTCAAGCAGGTAATTACAGAAATAATGGGATATATACATACACTCATACACACACAGTTATAACCAAAGTATTCTAAAGAAAAGAATACAGGAGATTGACTTGGTGAACAAGGGAAACCAAAAGTGATATCAACCAGTGAAAAGCAAAGCTAACTAATGCACAATCTGGAAAACTGAGCCTGAGCAGATTGCCAACAAGGGGAATATAGCAAAGAGAGCACAACAATTTAACTTACCTGGTGAAAAAAGAGAGTGAGGGAAAGAAGAGAGAAGAGAAAGAGAAAAACAAAGAGGGAAAGGGAGAGAAAAGAAAAAAGGAAGACAGGGTAAGGAAAAAAAAACAGATTGAAAAGAAAAAATAGAAAAGCAAAGATAAATATACATATGTGAAAAAGATTTTTATATATTCAGGAATAGCTACAGCTGGTAAAGAACTATAAAAAAGGCAGTCAAATATATCAAAAACTAAATCAGAAAAATCACCAAAAAATGGGTGAAAAAAAATCTTAAAAATAATTTTTTTTTAAACAAGAAAAACAGAAGAAAACTTCACAAAAGGCTAATGTGATGGTGGAAATATGTAGGAGAAATAAGCAGTGTGATTTATTAGAGAAAAAAATGTACACTCGTGGCTGATTCATGTCAATGTATAGCAAAACGAATACAGTATTGTAAAGCAAAACAAACTAAAAAATAAAAATTAATTAAAGAAAATAAACAGAAAAAAAAAAGTTTTCAGGGTCGTAGTTCTTCTTGGTTGTGGAGTCTGCCCCCATGGATGGGGTTGGAGTAGTGTCGTAATGTTTTCCTAGTTGGGGGAGCTTGTGCCTGTGTTCTGGTTGATGGATCTGGATCTCACTCTCTGAAGGGCAGTGTAGTGTCCCGTAGTAGGTTTTGAAATGTCTATGGGTTCAGTATGTCTTTAGGCAGTTCTTCTGGCTTTGGCAGTTTCTGCAGCTTCTTCAAAGTAGCCCTCTTAGCATATCTTCACTGCCACCAGCCCCTTACTTGTCCCAGGAGTCTTTGCCAGTTTTTCTGTTCCCTGGTCGCACCCTGCACTGCAGGCTAATGCTTGCTAGGTAAGGGCTTGTGTGGATCTTTTCTTGGCGCCCCAGCCCTGCCCTCTGTGTCGCGGAAACTTGTATGGGCTTTCCTCGGCCCCCTGAGCTCACCCTCTATGTTGCAGGGCTTGTGTGTGCTTCTCTCATCCACGAGGCCTGCCCCCTGTGTAGCAGTGCTTGCGTGCACTTGTCTTGGCTCCCTGGCCTGCTGTCTGTGTTGCGGGCTTGTGTGCACTTGTCTCGGCTCCCCAGGCCTGCCCTCTATGTTGCAGGGCTTGTGTGTTCTTTTGGCTCCCTGGGCTGCCCTCTGTGCCATGAGGGTTGTGTGCACTGGAGAGGTTTGTATGCTATGCCTCTCTGGGGCCCCTGGGCCCGCCCTCTTGATGAAGGATTTCAGAGAGAAAAAGGGAAGGACACTGAGTGGGGGTGGGGACGGGAGAAAGAATGAAAGTGGGAGAATGGAGGGATAAAAAGGGAGGTAAAAGTAGAAATGGGAGAAAGAGACAGAGAGAGTTGTTTACATGACTTACTATAGGTAACAAAGCAATTCATTGTGTGAAGAATATTGAAAAAAATTCTCTGGTTATATGCAGAAATATAATTTGTGTCATTGGATTTGTAAAGATTGCTCATGAACCAATTTCAATATATCTTGAAGTTTCAAATGCTTACTCTAATCCAGCATATAATTTTATTTCTAAGCTCTTAAAGAGACAGGAATCTATGAATTATGAAACACTAAATTAATTTGTGTGATTTTTTGTTCTGGTGCAATTGTCACCAATACATTAAGATATATGCAAGTTTGTTTGTGTCCAATACTCGCTTTTTCTCAGAGGTTATCCACCTTTCTGTCCTGATGACACTTCCACTGAATTTTAAGGTCAGTGTAATAGCAGGTTCTTTTTTTGCCCTGATTATTTATTTCAAAGCAGTTATACTTAGCTATTTAATAATGCTGCATTTGAAGGAAAACTATTATTAACTTTTTGTTAGTTGTTTTTTTGTTTGTTTGTTTGTTTTTGTAGAACTCCAATAGAGAGATTTCTTAATACACCACTGGGAAATGACTAGGTAATCCCATTATCAGAGCCCTGTTTAATGGAGGTTTCTAGTATTCCCTCTGTTTGCCTTTCAGCAGCTAATAGTGTAGCTTAAAGTAACAATTCTAGGTCATAAACTAAGTATACATATATCCCCTCCCTCTTGAACCTCCATGCCATCAACCCCTCCATGTCAATATTTGGCCATTATGACCTTTTAAAATTTATTTTCTTTTCTTTGAGGTGGTGAATAAAGGGATCAAGCAGTGGACTTGGATTCAGATTTCAGTTTTTTATACACATCAAAATTAATTAGGCCTATGTCCTTGTACTAGTTTTCTTTTGAAATCATTATTGCTACCCAGTCATTCCATGGTCACTGGCAATAATAATAGATTTACCTTTTTAAAAGGAAATCTGTTTCTTCTATTTTAAAATTTTAATATTAGTGTCAAATTTTACTAGGTGTTTTTAGACACTGTCAGTTTTATTTTGTGCAGATTATTTCCTACAAAGACTAACTATTCCCCACATCAAATTTTTTTCTTATTTTCTGAGTCATTTGTTAGGACTCATTATTTTTTCCACTGTAGCAGTACACAAGGAAATAATCTAGGCAGTTTGTTCTTATTTATGTTGAAAAGGATATGCCAGTTATATTTAATATGAATTTGTTAAGCTGAGTTTGTATTGAGTTGTTAACTAATATGTGGGCAAATTGTGATACATCTCTCTCTCAGATATTCTAGGTCATTCTATTAGCTGTTGCTAATCCAATTCTTCCATGTATTTTTGATGACTATGCCAAGGCCTTTGACTGTGTGGATCACAATGAACTGTGGAAAATTCTGAAAGAGATAGGAATACCAGACCACCTAACCTGCCTCTTGAGAAATCTGTATGCAGGTCAGGAAGCAACAGTTAGAACTGGACATGGAACAACAGACTGGTTCCAACTAGGAAAAGGAGTACGTCAAGGCTGTATATTGTCACCCTGCTTATTTAACTTCTATGCAGAGTACATCATGCAAAACGCTGGACTGGAAGAAAAACAATCTGGAATCAAGATTGCTGGGAGAAATATCAATAA
>SJXQ01006312.1:169774-180690 GCA_006408695.1 Aepyceros melampus | reverse complement strand
ATCAGTCCATCCTAAAGGAAATCAGTCCTGAGTGTTCATTGGAAGGACTGATGTTGAAGCTGAAACTCCAATACTTTGGTAACCTGATGAGAAGAGCTGACTCATTTGAAAAGACTCTGGTGCTGGGAAAGTTTGAAGGCATGAGGAGAAGGCGACAACAGAGACTAGATGGTTGGATGGCATCAGCAACTCAATGGACATTGAGTTTGAGTAAATTTCGGGAGTTGGTGATGGACAAGGCGGTCTAGCGTGCTGTAATCCATGGGGTTGTAAAGAGTCAGACACAACTGAGCAACGGAACTGAACTGAACTGAACTGGGAGAAATAGAATGTAAATGATATTTTTTCTATGCCATTCCTCTTTTAAGTATATCAAATGAGATATAATTTTAAAAATTGACATTTTGTTAGAATTAAGTACAAACTGGAAATATATATAAGTGCAAGAAGAAACCCAACACATATGTGTAATTAAAGTAAAGTAAAATGATAATTACAGAAATACTTGATTCAATAATACTTAGGTTATAGGATTAAATGCAATAATTTGGTGAATGGTTTTAGAGATTTTATAGCTTACTGATTAATATTCATCCATTTCTTTATCCATTTTATTTTTCTATAGATAGTAAAATGTTTAATTTGTATTACTGAAGCAGAACTTTCTAATTAGGTAATAATCAATACATTCCTAAAATGTTATGTATTTAAAGTAAAGCATTTGGTATTTCTGGGCCAGAAAATTTCTGAGAAAGAGTTTTGAGGACAACCATATTTGGCAAAAATAATGAAATACATCTAGTAAGCTGGAGAGCTGAGTGTTATTTTAACAGACATGGGAAATAAGGGCTGTACCTGCCTATCTCGGGCCTTGTTTGCAATGCTTCACTTGTGCTGGCTTTCAGCCATTTTCACCCATGGTATAAATGAGGTATACAGTTAACATTAAGTGACAAGGTCACTACTAATGATGTCCTGGAGGGCAGCCAGTCTAGTCCTAAATTCTGAATTGGCCATGTGGAAGAAATGGACATGAAACATGAAAAATTACTGCTCCTAAATTCTATGGTAATAATACACAGATTCTATGCTTTACAAAGCATATTAATGTGCATAATTTATTGTAATAATCACAGTAGGGCAATATTTTCATACTTACAAAAAAATCTATGTTCAGAATCAAATGACATGTTTAAGATCAGAGCTTTATTTAAAAAAAAAATAAAAAAAGGACTCTTTCTCAAGCAAGACTAGGAGAAAGATAAATGAAACCCTAAATGATAACTATTAATTGGAGGTTAAAAGTGATACCCAGTACATGTAAAATAAAAGTCCTGGTTGGAGAAGGGAATGGAGAGGGAGAAAATAAAGCAAAAGCCTTAATAGATAGTAAACTTGGATGGTAGATATCTTTTACATTTCCAACAAAATGTGTGATTCAGTAAGCCCTTGATCTATGATGTGTTAAAGAAAAGTCTAAAGTAAAACAGACCAGTCACTCATGAAGGAAATCAACCTTAAATATTCATTGGAAGGACTGATGCTGAAGCTCCAATACTTTGGCCACCTGAGGTGAAGAGTCAACTCATTGGAAAGGACCCTGATGCTGGGAAAGATAGAAAGCAGGTGGAGAAGGGGACAGAGGACAAGATGGTTGGATAGTATCAGTGACTCAATGGACATGAGATTTAGCAAGTTTTGGTAGATGGTGAAGGACAGGGAAGCCTGGCGTGCTGCAGTCCATGGGTCGCAAAGAGTCAGACATGACTGAGTGACTGAACAACAACAGTAAAGTAAACATTTTAATGTTTTTCAGTTTATATACACTGGTGCTCATATTGATGTAAAACCTATGTCCTCATGATACTTAATCATCAGTATCTTTAGCTCTTATTAGAAGTTATCGCACTACTTCCATCTCCATATATGTATATATATATATAAGCCAGGAAAACACCCAGAAACACTTAAGACTATTCACTTTACCTCACAAATGACACAGAATTAAAACATTAATCCTCACCTTAACCCAAATAGTTAGGAAGACAGCTCATGCCCCAGTCACTAACATGCCACTATTATTTTCAAAATAGCACTGAAAGCTAGAATTGTGTATGTATGCTCAGTCGCTTAGTTGTGACTGACTCTTTGCAACCCCAAGGACTATGTAGCTTTCTCGGCTTCTCTGTCCATGGAATTTTCCAGGCAAGAGTACTGAAGCAGGTTGCCATTTGTTACTCCAGGAGATGATTCAGAGATCAAACTCAAGTCTCCTGTTTGACAGGAGGGTTCTTTATCACTGCATCTGATTTAACAGTTAGTTCATTTTAGTAATTCAGTCATGTCGAACACTTTGTGACCCCATGGATTGAAGCACACCAGGCTTCCCTGTCCATCATAGACTCCCGGAGCTTATTCAAACTCATGTCCATTGAGTTGGTGATGCCATCCAACCATCTCATCCTCTGTCATCTCCTTCTCCCACCCTCAATCATTCCTAGCATCAGGGTCTTTTCCAGTGAGTCAGTTCTTAGCATCAGGTGGCCAAAATATTGGATTTTCAGCTTCAACATCAGTACTTCCAATGAATATTCAGGACTAATTTCCTCTAGGATTGAATGGTTGGATCTCATTGCAGTCCAAGGGACTCTCAAGAGTCTTCTCCAACACCACAGTTCAAAAGTATCAGTTCTTTGACACTCAGATTTCTTTATACTCCAAATCTCGCATCCATACATGACTACTGAAAAAGACAACAACATAGATTTGACTAGACAGACCTTTGTTGGCAAAGTAATGTTTCTGCTTTTAAATACATTGTGTAGGTTGGTCATAGCTTTTCTTCCAAGAAGCAAGTGTATTTTAATTTCATGGCTGTAGTCACTATCTGCAGTGATTTTCGCGACCAAAAAAAAATAAAGTCTGTCACTGTTTCCATTGTTTCCACATTTATCTGCCATGAAGTGATGGGACCAGATGTCATGATCTTAGTTTTCTGAATGTTGAGCTTTAAGCCAACTTTTTCACTCTCCTCTTTCACTTTCATCAAGAGGCTCTTTAGTTCCTTTCACTTTCTGCCATAAGGGTGGTATCATCTGGATATCTGAGGTTATTGATATTTCTCCTGGGCATCTTGATCCCAGCTTGTGCTTCATCCAGCCCAGCATTCTGCATGATGTACTCTGCATATGAGTTACCAGAAGGTAAAAGATTTCTAAATAAAACCCCCAAATTAATTATCCAAAATAGTGTAGATTTATTAATTGAACATGTAATGTTACTGGCATATTTCAAATTATCATGGCTATATGTATGTATGAACTTAAATATGGCATGTCATACCAAGATAGAAAAAAAATAGATTAAAATTGTGGTCTTTATTTTTAATTCTAAAGAGTATTTTTTAAAAGAAATTTTAGGTTCAGAAAACAAATTAAAAAGTTACAGACATTTCCCATATATATCCTGACACTTCACACTCCTAGGTGCCCCCATTATTAGCATCCCCCACTGGAATGGTACATTTGTTACAACTGATGAACCTCCATTGACATAATCACCCAAAGTTCATAGTTTACATTAGAGTTCATATCTGGTATTTTGCATTTTATGTTATGTCATTAACAATTGTATAACAACATTGAATCCATCTTCATGCTATTATAGAGAGAAGTTTTATACCTCTAAAAACTCCCTGTGCTTCAACCTACTCATCCCTTGCCCACCTCTACCAAATCCCTGGAAACCACTGATATTTTTACTGTTTCCACAATTCTGTCTTTTCTAGAATGTCATATGGTTGGAGTCATCCAGTATGTAGCCTTTTCTGATTAGCTTCTTTCACTTAGAAATTAACATTTAGCTTTCCTCTTTTTTTTTTTTAATCACTTGATAGGTCATTTCTTTTAGTGCTAAGTAATATTCTTTTATAACTTGTTAGTGTGATGAATCACATTGATTGATTTTTCAATGTTGAAACATCCTCAAATATCTGGGATAAATCCCACTTGGTCATAATGTATAATTCTTTTTATACATAGTCATATTTGACTTGTTGCTATTCAGTTGAGGATTTTTATAGCTATGTTATGAGAGATACTCCTTCAATGTTTTCATTGTATGTAGTGTCTTATCTTAGTTTTGTTATTAGGGTAATGATGTCCTCGTAGAATGGTCCACTGACAACCAGTTCCCTCAGTGCTTGTTTGAATAAGCCTTTCTTTTTCTTCACATGAAAAATTATTTCACAGTGTTCCAAATTCTAGGCTGTGTGGCTTGTTTTTCCTCTTAACATTTAAATATGTGATCTTCCTCTCTTCTTGTTTGCATAATTTCTGAGGAAAAGTTAATGTGATTCTTTTTTTAAAATTTATTTTTTTATGGAAGGATAATTCCTTTAGAAACTTTTGCTGTTTTCTGTCAAACCACAACATGAATCAGTCATAGGTACACATATATCCTCTCCCTTTTAAACTTCCCTACCATCTTTCTCCCCATCCCACCTCTCTAGGTAGATACAAAGCCCCTGTTTGAGTTTCCTGAGCCATATAGCAAATTCCCATTGGCTATTTTACAAACGGTAATGTAAATTTCCATGTTACTCTTTCCATACACATCACCATCTCCTCCCCTCTCCCCATGTCCATTAGTCTGTTCTCTAAATCTGCTTCTCAATTGCTGCTCTATAAACAAATTCTTCAGTACCATTTTTCTAGATTCCATATATATGCATTAGAACACAATATTTATCTTTCTCTTTCTGACATACTTCACTCTGTATGATAGATTCTAGGTTTATCCACCTTATTAGAACTAACTCAAATATGTTCCTTTTTATTGCTGAGTAATATTCCATTGTGGATATGTACCATAACTTCTTGATCTATTCATCTGTCAATGGGCATCTAGGTTGCTCCCATGTTCTAGCTACTGTAAATAGGGCTGCAATGCAAAATGTAATATATGTGTCTTTTTCAATTTTGGCTTCCTCAGGGTATATGCCTAGGAGTGGGATTGCTGGGTCATATGGTAGTTTTATTCCTAGTTTTTAAAAGAATCTCCATACTGTCATCCATAGTGGCTGTATCAATTTACTTTCCTATGAACAGTGAAGAACATTCTCTTTTCTCCACACCCTCTCCATCATATATGGTTCTTAGATCTTTTGATGATGGCTACTCTGACTGGTGTGAAGTGATATGATATCTCATTGTAGTTTTGGTTTGCATTTCTCTAACAATGAGTGATGTTGATAATCTTTTCATATGTTTATTAGCCATCTGTATGTCTTCTTCAGAGAAATGTCTGTTTAGGTTTTTTCCCCAATTTGATTGGGTTGTTTGTGTTTCTGGTATTGAGTTGTATGAGTTGCTTGTATATTTTGGAAATTAATCCTTTGTCAGTTGTCTTATTTGCTATTATTTTCTCCCATTCTGAGGTTGTTGTCTTTTCATCTTGCTTATAGTTTCTTTTGGTGTGCAAAAGCTTTTAAATTTAATCAAGTCCCAATTGTTTACTTTGAGTTTTATTTCTATTACTCTAGGAAGCAGATCATAGAGGATCTTATTTTGACTTAAGTCATAAAGTGTTCTTCCTGTTTTCCTCTAAGAGTTTTATAGTTTCAGGTCTTTAATCCATTTTGAGTTTATCTTTGTGTATGGTGTTAGGAAGTGTTCTAATTTCATTGTTTTACATGTTGCTGTCCAGTTTTCCCATCACCATTTATTGAAGAGACATCTTGCCTCATTGTATATTTTTGCCTCCTTTATTAAAAGTTACATACCCATAGGTGCATGGGTTTATTTCTGGGCTTTCTATCTTGTTCCCCTAGTTTATATTACTGTTCTGTGTCAGTACCATACTGTCTTGATGATTGTAGCTTTGTAGTATAATCTGAAGTCAGGAAGGTTGATTCCTCTAGCTCCATTCTTCTTTGTAAAGACTGCTTTGACTATTCGGGGTCTTTTGTGTTTCAATATGGATGTAAGAGTTGGACTATAAAGCAAGCTGAATACCAAATAATTGATGCTTTTGAACTGTGGTGTTGGAGAAGACTCTTGAGACTCCCTTGGACTGCAAGGAGATCCAACCAGTTCATCCTAAAGGAGATCAGTCCTGAGCGTTCAATGGAAGACTGATGTTGAAGCTGAAACTCCAATATTTTGGCAACCTGATGAGAAGAGCTGACTCATTTGAAAAGACCCTGATGCTGGGAAAGTTTGAAAGCAGGAGGAGAAGGGGACAACAGAGGATGAGATGGTTGGATGGCATCACTGACTCAAAGGACATGAATTTGGGTAAACTCTGGGAGTTGGTGATGGACAGAAAGGCCTGGCATGCTTCAGTCCATGGGGTAACAAAGAGTCAGATATGAGTGAGTGACTGAACTGAACTGATGAATTGTGAAATTTTGTGTTCTAGTTCTGTGAAAAATGCCACTGGTGATTTGAAAGGGATCATAATGAATATGTAGATTGTGTTTGGTAGTACAGTCATTTTCACAATATTGATTCTTCCTACCCAGGAACATGGAATATCTATCTCTTTATGTTGCCTTTGATTTCTATAATTAGTGTCTATTAATTTTCTGTGTACAGTTTTTGATATTCTTAGGTAACTTTATTCCTAGATATTTAATTATTTTTGTTACAGTGGTGAATGGGATTGATTCCTTAATTTCTCTTCCTGATTTTTCATTGTCAGTATATAGAAATGCAAGTGATTTCTGTGTATTGATTTTGTATACTCCAACTTTGCTAAATTAACTAATTAGCTCTAGTAATTTTCTGATACTCACTTTAGTGTTTTCTATGTACAGTATCACATCATCTGGAAACAGTGAGAGCTTTACTTCTTCTTTTCCGAAATGGATTCCTTATTTATTTTTCTTCTCTGATTGCTGTAGCTAGGGCTTCCAGAACTCTGTTAAATAATAGTGGTGAAAGTGGACACATTTGTCTTGTTCCTGATCTTAGGGGGGAATAATCTGTCCATTTCAGAATTTTGTTATTAAGAATAATGTTTGCTGTAGGCTTATCATATATGGCCTTTACTATGTTGAGGTAGCTTCCTTTTATGCCCATTTTTTGAAGAGTTTTAATCATAAGTGTATGCTGAATTTTTTCAAAGGCTTTTTTTGCATCTACTGATATTATATATGGTTTAAATCTTTCAGTTTGTTAATATGGTGTATCACATTATTTAACTTGCATATATTGAAGAAGCCTTGCATCCCTGGAATAAACCCAGTTTGATCATGGTGTATGAGCTTTTTGATGTGTTGCTGAATTATGTTTGTTAAAATTTTGGTAAGGATTTTTGCATCTATGTTCATCAATGATATCGACCTGTGGTTTTCTTTCTTTGTGTTGTCTTAGTCTGGTTTTGGTATCAGTGTGATGGTGGCCTCAAAAATCAGTTTGGAAGTGTTCTTCCTCTGCAATTGTTTGAAAGAGTTTTAGAACAATAGGCATTAGCTCATCTCTAAATGTTTGATAGAATTCTCCTGTGGAGCCATCTGGTCCTGGGCTTTTGTTTTTTGGGAGATTTTTGATCACAGGTTCAATTTCAGTGCTTGTAATTGGGTGTTAATAATTTCTTTTTCTTCCTGGTTCAGTCTTGGAAGATTGAATTTTTAAAATAATCTGTCCTTTTCTTCCAGGTTATCCATTTTATTGCCATATAGCTGTTCATAATAGTCTCTTATAATCCTTTGCATTTCTGCATTATCTGTTGTAACCTCTTCTTTTAAATTTCTAATTTTATTGATTTGATTCTTCTCTCTTTTTTTCTTGATGAGTCTGGCTAAAAGGTTTGTCAATTTTGTTTATCTTCTCAAAGAATCAGCTTTTAGTTTTATTAATCTTTATTTATTGTTTCATTTCATTTATTTCTGCTTGGATCTTTATGATTTCTTTCTTTCTATTAATTCTGGGGTTCTTTTGTTATTTTTTTCTTTCCAGTTGTTTTATGTGTAAAGTTAGATTATCTATTTGATGATTTTCTGTTTCTTGAGGTAGGATTGTATTGCTATAAACTTCCCTCTTAGAACTGCTTTTGCTGTATCCCATAGGCTTTGAGTTGTGTTTTCATTGTCATTTCTTCCTAGAAATGTTTTTCCTTTTTGATTTCTACAGTAACAGGTTGGTTGTTTAGAAATGTGTTGTTTAATCTTCATTGTTTGTGTTTCTTACAGTTTTTTTTTTTTTTCCAAGTAATTGATATCTAGCATAGTAAAGAATCTGCCTGCCATGCAGGAGACCAGGGTTCGATTCCTGGGTTGGGAAGTTCCTCTGGAGAAGGGAATGGCAATCCACTCCAGTATTCTTGCCTGGAGAATTCCATGGACAGAGAAGCCTGGTGGGCTACAGTCCGTGGGGTCGCAAAGAGTCGGACACGACTGAGCGACTAACACACACACAGCCTTGTGGTCGAAGGTGCTCGATATGATTTCAATTTTCTTAAATTTACTGAAGTTTGACTCATGACCCAAGGTGTGGTCTATCCTGGAGAATGTTTCATGTGCACTTGAGAAGAAGCTGTATTCTTCTGCATTTGGGTGGAATGTCCTGAAGATATCAATGAGATCCATGTATCAATCTAATGTATCATTTAAGACTTGTGTTTCCTTATTAAGTTTTTGTTTTGATGATCTGGTGTGAGCAGGGTCTTAAAGTCTCCTACTATTATTCTGTTCTTGTCAATTTCTCTTTTTATGTCTGTTAGTGTTTGTCTTAATTATTGAATTGCTCTAATGTTGAGTGCATAGATATTTAAAATGATTATGTCTTTCTCTTGGATTGATCCCTTGATCATTATTTCATGTCCTTCCATATCTCTTATAAGCTTCTTTAATTTGAGGTCTATTTTGTCTGATATGAGGATTGCTATCCAGGTTTTCTTTTGCTTCCCATTTGCATGGAATATATTATCCATCCTCTCACTTTCAGTCTATATTTATCTTTAGGTCTCAAGTGGGTTTATTGTAGACAGTATATAAATGTTTCTTCCAGTCTCTGTCTTTTGGTTGGAGCATTTAATCCATTTACATTTAAAGTAATTATTGATATAGATATTCCTATTGCCATTTTCTTAACTGTCTGGGGTTGATTTTTAGATTTTTTTCTTCTCTTGTGTTTCTTGACTATATAAGTCCCTTTAACATTTGTTGTAAAGCTGGTTTGGTGGTACTGAATTCTCTAACTTTTGCTTGTCTTAAATGCTTTTTATTTCTCCATCAATTTTGAATGAGATCCTTGCTGGGTACAGTAATCTTGGTTGTAGTTTTTTGTTTTTTTTTTTTTCCCTTTAAGTACTTTAAATATATCCAGCCATTCCCTTCTGGCCTGCAGAATTTCTGCTGAAAGATCAGCTGTTGGGCACGTGGGGTTAGGCACATGTCACTTACTACTTTTCTCTTGCTACTTTTAATATTCTTTCTTTGTGTTTAATCTTTGTTAGTTTCATTAATATATATCTTGGCATGTTTCTCTTTGGGTTTATCCTGTATGGGACTCTTTGCACTTTTTGGGCTTGATTAACTATTTCCTTTTCCATGTTGGGGGAATTTTCAACTATAATCACTTCAAAAATTTTCTCATACCCTTTCTTTTCCTCTTCTTCTTCTGGGACCCCTATAATTCAAATGTTGTTGCCTCTGATATTGTCCCAGAGGTCTCTGAGACTATCCTAAGTTTTCTTCATTCTTTTTACTTTATTCTACTTTATGCTACTTTATTTACTTTATTTATTTTCAGAAGTTATTTCCATTTTAACTTCCAGCTCACTGATTTGTTTTTCTGCTTCAGATATTCTGCTATTGATTCCTTTTAGGATATTTTTAATTTCAGTTATTGTGTTGTTTGTCCCTGTATGTTTATTCTTTAATTTTTCTAGTTCTTTGTTAATTGATTCTTTCATTTTCTCCATTTTGTTTTCAAGGGTTTTTATCATTTTTTATTATTGTTATTCTGAATTATTTTTCAGCTAGCTTGCTTACTTCCTTTTCATTTATTTGGATTTCTGTGTTTCTAGTTTGTTTCTTGATTTGTGTCCTATTTATCTACCTTTTCATTATTATTATTTTTTTAACTTATTGTTTTTGAGGTTCTCCTTTTCCAGGCTTTGGGGTTGAATTCTTTCTTCCTTTTGGTTTCTGCCCTTCTAAGTTTGGTCCATTGTTTTGTGTGAGCTAGGGTGAGATTTGTCCTGATTTTGTTTGTTGTTTGTTTTTCTTCTGATGGACAAGGCTGAGTGAGGTGGTAATCCTGTCTGCTGATGATGGGATTTATATTTTTTTGTTTTGTTTTTTTTAGATGAGGTGTCCTACACAGGGTGCTACTGGTGGTTGGGTGATACTAGGTCTTGTATTCAAGTGGTTTCCTTTGTGTGAGTTCTCACTATTTGATACTCCCTAGGGTTAGTTCTCTGGTAGTCTTGAGTCTTGGAGTCAGTGCTCCCACTCCAAAGGCTTAGGGCTTGATCTCTGCTTAGGAACAGATTTCACAAGTGATTTGTTATGGCATTAAGTGAAATTAAAACAAATACCCAAAAATGAGAAACCAAAGATGAACTTCAGACAAATGGCAGTTACAAAATCAACCAAATAATAATTTAAAATAATGGAATATGCATATATACACACACGCCCATGAGCAAAGTCAAAACAGTCCAACAAAAATAAAGTTCAGTAGATTGACCCAGAGAACAAATGAAATAAAAAATTACATAAACCAGTTGAGAACAAATCTAATTAAAGCACAAAGTGGAAAAACAAAACTAAATCAAGGTGTCAAGTGGGGAATAAAGCAATGAAAACAAAACTAGCATATATGTCAAGAGGAAAGGAAAGAAAGAAAAGAAAGAATAGATATGCAAATCTAAATAGAAGCAGAGGAAGATTTATATACATTAAAGAT
>SJXQ01006312.1:126715-161924 GCA_006408695.1 Aepyceros melampus | reverse complement strand
TGATGCTTTTGAACTGTGGTGTTGGAGAAGACACTTGAGAGTCCCTTGGACTGCAAGGAGATCCAACCAGTCCATTCTGAAGGAGATCAACCCTGGGATTTCTTTGGAAGGAGTGATGCTAAAACTGAAGCTCCAGTACTTTGGCCACCTCATGCGAAGAGTTGACTCATTGGAAAAGACCCTAATGCTGGGAGGGATTGGGGGCAGGAGGAGAAGGGACGACCGAGGATGTGATGGCTGGATGACATCACGGACTCAATGGACGTGAGTCTGAGTGAACTCCGGGAGTTGGTGATGGACAGGGAGGTCTGGCGTGCTGCGATTCATGGGGTCGCAAAGAGTTGGACACGACTGAGCGACTGAACTGAAGTGTGAAAATTGTACCTTACTAAGATGTTAACAAGGGAAACTGGGAATAAGGTATATTGGAACTCATCAGGCTGTTTTCTCAAAAATTTTCTGTAATCCAAAACTGTCCTAAAAATAAGTCCTATTTTTGTAAGTACTCAGAAATACTTCAGAATTATTGTGTAAACCCTGATGATTTTTCTTTTTTTTTTTGTTTTGTAAGCGCCTGATTTAAGCTTGTAATTGATGAGGCATCCACTTCAAAGATGGTTATCTTAAACAAACACATTGCCAGCCATAAGACTATATAGAGTCAAGTTGCCCAGCCCCCAACCCCCAACCAGCCTTCTTTATTTTAGAGATCTTGTTTGATTTCAAAAACTGACCATTTTGGCTACTTTTTTTTTTTTTCTCTTCCTATATTTAAATTCTGCTCTTACGTTTTAAATTCATCAATAAATAGAGAGTCTATGAAACTCTAGGGCCCCACCATGGACCCCAGTGAAAGCAGAATCTCAGGCCCTCTGTAGCTTGCTTTCTCTCTCTCTGTCTCCAAAAACTTCACCGCGGGGTTCCAGTCATGCTCCAAGATCTGTGAATAATAAATCTTTTGTCCAGAGTTTCCTAATTGTTATTGCTGAGGACATCATGAAAACATAATAAGAACCAATTATAAAATAACAAATAAAATGTTTACATAGATGTATAGCACAAAGAATATTATCAATAGAGAATATTGTGGTTAACTGTATTATATTAGTTTCTGGTGTACAGAAAATAACATAAATATTTTATTAACATAAAATATCAAATCACTATTTTGTACATCAGAAATTAACATAATATTGAAAGTTGACTATACTCCAATAGATAAATAAAGTGAATCAAGTCAGAGAAAGAAAGAAAGTAAGGAGAGAAATGAAAGAAAGAAAAGGAGGAAGGGAAAGAAGGTAGGTAGGCAGACAAATAACAAGGGCTGGTCTAGCAGCATTAGTTGTCTTCAGTAGGCTCGAAAGCATGAAACAACTGTACACTGTTGAGATTACGAGCTAAATCCCTCATTCAGACAAAGTTTACACCTTATAGTACACATGACTATCGGCAAAGTGCTCATCTCCTTAAATTTCTGCTTTCATTGCAAAATGGGGAAAACATTATCTACCTCACAGGTTTTACTGACATTAATGTGCCCATGGTAAGAGCACAGTAAATGGTTTCCTTTATTACCTTCATCAAAACTTATTAATAAATTATTATAAAGAGAGATGCATAAACATATAAACACTCATACATGCAATCATAAAATCAAACATAAATTAAACAGAGCAAATACATAAGAAAAAGTAGGAATAAAATGGTTCTTATTGGGAAAAAAAATTTAATGAATTTGGTAGTCCATAAATTCAAATTTTTAGACTAAATTTAGACTAAAGTTTTACTTAATCGAACATAGAAAAAGTCTTTTATGAAAAGATTGATCACAATTTATTTTAAATATAATACTCTGGAGCACATGACAAATATTACATGTTTTGCAAATGTATTTGAATTAAAATTTTCGCAAATATTCATGTAGCAAGCTATTAACCCCATGTGTTACTAGCTGTAAAAAAAAAAAAAAAAGTTATTTATACTATAGGTAAGGCTAAGAATAGCTCTAAAATTTTTGCATCATAGCACAATTCTCTTATTTTTAATTTTTAATATCTTTGAAACTTTATGTCCAAGGAAATAGTAAATGTAAAATACAGATTTTTTGAATCCTTTCCACTTGTGTATTTGAGAAGATAGAACACTATTGTATGTCTTTTGTATGTGTTTGGGGAAAATAATATTCTAAAATTTTTAATATCTTTGAAACTTTATGTCCAAGGAAATAGTAAATGTAAAATACAGATTTTTTGAATCCTTTCCACTTGTGTATTTGAGAAGATAGAACACTATTGTATGTCTTTTGTATGTGTTTGGGGAAAATAATTTGAATAGTAAGTTGATAATAAAATATTTATGTGAAATACTTTATTGAAAAGCAGTACTTACCTGCAGCTCATGTTATTTTAGAAAAGTAATATACAGAATATTTCTTAAATATCTGAAATATGATGTATTGTTGAAAATTCTGGTTTTTTATTAACTGAACTTGAAAACATCCCTAGCTAACAAAAGAATTATAGTAAAAATTTTCATTTAATTACAGAAATATTGAGTAGTTCCATTTGGTTTTCTAACATGTCATGTATGCCTATACTTTCTGGTAATTATTAAGATCTATATGGTCATGCTGATAATGGCCAAAGTTTAGACTGTATCCCAGGAGCACTCCCTTTCCTTTGTCTCTAGTTATGTATTGGTCCTACTCTGTAACCATTGGCCATTGAATAAATTATAAGCAAAATTTTCACAACTAGTGTGAAACCATGTGTCTAAAGAGTTTTGTCAGATCTTGAAGAAATAAGAGTATAATATTGTTCTTTTATTTATGAGTGGATAAGCATTTTCAAGCAAGCAATTTTTAAAGTTTTCAAGTCAAAAATACTTTCCAACACCATTAGTATGTTGACTGTAAAATATGTGCAAATTTACCATTTTGATAGGAAAAATAATGAAAGACTCCCCATCCTATGGATAATAATCAAGATGAAAATAAAATGCAAACCTAATCTGAGGACTATAAATGATTCCAAGAAGGCAGAGTGATTCAGTAGGTTTTGTATAACTTCTAAGGGATATAGCAGTGTTATCTATCCACAATTCTCCTTAACTATCCACTCCATATAACTGCTTTGTTACAACAATCATACTGAATCACTGTCAGTTGACACAAAGCTATTTAAGGATAGAGATCAATATAAGATCGAATCCCTGAATTCAATGAAAGACAGCTAAATTCATGAAATTGGTTCAAGACTCCAGATAGGAGTCTGCCCTTAATTTTGTATGGTGATCTTAAACTTTTTAAACATCCTTGAACTAAATTACTTCATTTGTTACTTGAAAACAACAATGACATTGATTATTCCCCAAGACTGTAAAGTTAGGAATAGAGTATTTTGGTCATAAGTATATTATTGATATGTTTCTTTTGTAAGGTTATTAACTTTGAAAGTGTAATAATAACTTATGTTTCAGTTGTATAATTGTTTTTATATAAGATATATATGGCTTTATAATATTGTCGAGTTCCACATGTTCTATAAGTTAAAATTCTACTAAAAAGTTCCCTCTTCACCTAAGTAGTGTATTTTTTAAATGAAGCAATGTCAGCATTATCAAAAAATATTTTAAAATTTTAATAATAATTTTGAATGTTTTGATCAAAGTAAAAATAAAAGGCAATCAGTAATGCACTAGACTCTCATTGTCACTGAATTAGACATAGCAAAGCTGTTTAACACAAGAAATATTATACAACAGTCTCAGAATATGTGGAATATTAACAAGATTGATTTTCTTGAACACTTTATCCCTTGAAATTATGTCAAGATTAAAAGAAAATAACTTGACATTTTAAAAGTGTCAATATGCAGAGGAATAGTTAGTCTTTACAAGCAACAGCTTGTCATTTTCTTAGTATATCAAGCAGTGCACATTCTGTAGAATAAATAACTTGGCAAGTACATAGAGGTTAAACATGTGCATAACCACACAATCAAAGAAATCTGACCACCCCTCTCAATAAACTCAACATGAAGTGGCAATAAGATCATATATAATAATCTCCAAAAGAAAATGAAATGCCAAAAGCAATAGGTCAAGAGAAAAGCAGAGTGAGGATGGGCAGTGCATTTGAGTGTCAATAAATTCCCGCAAAATACATCTAAAATCTACAAATGGCTCAAAGGAGACATTTGAAATCATGGACATGGAACAGAAATAATTCCCTAGCAATTCAAATATCAAGGAATATTCTCAAGGTTTAATTTCTCTGCTTTTCCTTTGCCTAAATGTCTTTCCTATCCCTGTTTCCTTGCAGAAGAATTAATGATTGATAGTCAGTATGTATGTCAACTGAAGCCATGAATGTTAATTTTAGATGGCAATAATGACTAAATCACAGTCAAAACCTAATGGAATACGCACTCTGATAAGGAAATAAGGCCTAAACTAGCATAGATTATTTGAAAGGGAGAAGTGTGGAAAAAGAAGTGGTGTTATCCTATTGCATATTGTGACTATACACAGACCTTTAAAATGAGCAATCACAGGGAATCTGATAGAGAGTATTAAAGTTAGTAGGGAAGAACCAGTAAGAAATGGTAGTATGGTAGGAATTGTAACTGGCACTTCTAGATGGGGTAGAGAAAGCAGACCATAGTTTGTAATCAGTTTATCAAATCTGCTTTGTGTCATAATATGTTGGTTTTGGGGATAAACAGAAAGCCAGTCATTAGCATGGCATGATATTTAAGGTTCTCCCAGTATGCTGTGACATTTATGATATTTAAATCATTAAAGAAGTAAACTAGGAACAGTCAGTATTCTTGATTATTATCTTATCAATGAGGACAAGCTGATTTAGCATCAAACACTGCAAAGAAAAGTGACAAGTTAAGCCACTAAAAAATGAGTCCAAAGAGATATGATTGTTTAAGGGAAAAGTCAAGCAATTTGAAAAAGGGAACTGGAGTTATAAGAAGTATGTAAGAGAAAAACATTATGAAATTACAATCAAATCTTGGTTATATAATTACCCTTTCTGTAGACACCAGTACCTGAGATATGATCTTCTCCCTAACTAGACTTTGCTTAAGCATATTACCAGCCCCCTTCTCTTACCACCCTTCACTCAAAGAAGGAAAAAATGAAATCACTCTTGTGGACTGTGCACAGGGTATATAAACAAGGAGGACTCATTCACTGTTTCAGTTTCTTAACCTTCATGAGTACAGCATAATTTATAGTGTTTATGTATGCAAGTCAGTTTTGCCCAGTGACAAGCATCTTGGGAAGATGAGCATCCAGCTGTTATTTTTTAAATAATTTATTGAGGTGAAATTCACATAACATAAAGTAAACCATTTTAAAGTGAATAATTTAGTAGTAGTTAATATGTTCACAATGCTGTGTAACCAACATTTGTATCTAGTTCCAAATATTTCAATCAGTCCAGACTAAACCCTTTACCTATTAAGCAGTTTCTCCCTTTCCCTCCCTGCTGGGCCCTGGAAACCACCAATCTGCATTCTGTTCCTATTAGTTTCATCTATTTCAGGTATTTTGTATATGGCCTTTTTTGTTTGGCTTCTTTCACTTACCATAATGTTTTGTGGGTTAGTCCGTGTAGTTTCATGTATCAGTACCTTATTTTATTTTATAACTGAATAATATTGCCAAATCAAGAGATGTGAAGTTTTACCCATGTGCTTTCTTCTAAAAATCTTAAGATTTTAGCACTTATATTTATGTTATTGATCCATTTCATTTTAATATCTGTATATAGTATGAGATGTGACTCAAGCTTTTTTATTTGCAAGTGGAAATCTATTGATCCAAGTATCATTTGACTAAAAAAAAAATTATTATTTGCTCTATTGAGAGGTCTTAGTTTTTGAAAATTAATTGACCATAGAGATATGGGCTTCCTTGGTGGCTCAGATGATAAAGCATCCACCTATAATGCAGGAGACCTGGGTTCAATCCCTGGGTTGGGAAGATGCCCTGGAGGAGAACGTGGCAACCCACTCCAGTACTCTTGCCTGGAGAATCCGCTTGGACAGAGGTGCCTAATGGACCATAGTCCATGGGGTTGCAAAAAGTTGAACACGACTTAGCAACTAAGGACAGCACAGTACAGAGGAATGCGTTTATTTCTGGACTCTCAATTCTACTTGATTATTCTATGTTTATCCTTATGCTAAGACCACATTTCTTTGATTACTAAGTTTTGTAGTAACTTTTGAAAATTTAACATCAACAACTTCATTTTCTTTTGCAAGATTTTTTTTTTTATCACTCAAGTCCTTTTCAATTGCATATGAATTTGAGGTTTGGATTTTCCATTTTGTGAAATAAAAAATAAAACTATTGCTATTATAATAGGAATTACATTGAATCTGTACATCACTTTGGGTAGTACTGATATCTTAACAACGTTGTCTTTTACAATCTATAAACACAGGATATATTTTCATTTATTTAGACCTTTAATTTCTTTTGCCAGTAGTTTATATAAGTTTCAGTATATAACTCTTTCACTTAGAAGCGTAAATTTACTCCAGAGCATTTTATTCTTTTGGATGCTATTATAAATGAAATTATTTTCTTAATTTTCTTTTCAGGTTATTAATTCTTTTTCAGGTGATATATAATACAAATGGAATTTTTGTTTTGATCTTATAACTTACACCTTTACTGAATTAGTTCCAGAGTTTGTGTGAATATGTGTATATATATGTGTATATATTTATTCTTTGTGGTTTTCTATATATACAATCATGTCATCTTCAACCAGAGAGAATTTTACTGCTTCCTTTCTAATTTGGATGTCTGTTATTTCTTTTTCTTGACTAATTGCTCCAGCTAGACCTTCTAGTAAAATTTTGAATATCAGCATCCCTGTTTTGCTTCTGATAGTAGGAATACATTTTTGAATCTGACACCATTGAATATGATGTTAGTTGTGGATTTTTGATAAATGTCCTTTTTCATGTGAGGAAATTCCCTTCTATTCCTAATTTTCTGAGATGTTTTGAAATGAAAGGATGTTGGATTTGTTGAATAATTTTTTGAAATGTTATCTTTATGAAATCACATTATTTTAGGGAAAAACATTTAAAAAAAAATCTCTGAAAAATGGTCCAGAGACCATAATACATGTAAACTCTAAAAAAAAAAAAAGAGAGAGAGAGAAATCAACCCAAGCCCTGAAAAGATACTAAAATAAATAATCTAATAGTAAATCATCTAATAAGTCTAATAAGTCATCTAATAATCAATTTATAATCTCTAGCTCTATATGATCCTAGATAGTAATGTATATGAATTTAGAAAGTGGAAATAAGGCCTCTCAAAATATATTCATTTCAATGATGAAAGACTACATAAAAGGAGAGGATAAGATGAGATAATAATTGATAATCTTATGTTTTAATTATAATTTTATTATAATGTATGCCATTGTGATCTATTAATGTGAAGCAAGTGATATTAGGCTGATTTCTAGTGTTGAAAATTGATATGAAACTTTAAGTGTCTTTGGTATACAAGTGAAATATTGCTTGTCATCCATTTATTAGCTAAAGGATATTTAGGTCATTTTCAGTTTGGGGTAGTTATAAATAAAGCTGGAATAAACATTTGCATGCAAGTTTTTGTGTAAAATATTTTTATTTCTTTGGGGCAACTATGTGGTATGTTGATATTTCATTACTATTATAGCAAAGTATCATGAATTTAGGGGTTTTAGACAACACTTTTTTTTTTTTTTTTTTTACCTAGTGGATTCCCACACTTCTGTGCGGTCTGTCGCAGCCTTGTCTAACTCAATGAAACTAAGCCATGCCCGTGGGGCCACCCAAGATGGGCGGGTCATAGTGGAGAGGTCTGACAGAATGTGGACCACTGGAGAAGGGAATGGCAAACCACTTTAGTATTCTTGCCTTGAGGATGCCATGAACAGTATGAAAAGGCAAAATGATAGGATACTGAAACAGGAACTCCCCAGGTTGGTGGGTGCCCAATATGCTACTGGAGATCAGTGGAGAAATAACTCTAGAAAGAATGAAGGGGTGGAGCCAAAGCAAAAATAATACCCAGTTGTGGATGTGACTGATGATAGAAGCAAGGTCCGATGTTGTAAACAGCAATGTTGCATAGGAACCTGGAACATTAGGTCCATGAATCAAGGCAAATTGGAAGTGGTCAAACAGGAGATGGCAAGAGTGAACATTGACATTTTAGGAATCAGCAAACTAAAATGGACTGCAATGGATGAATTTAACTCAGATGAACATTATATCTACTAATGGGGCAGGAATCCCTCAGAAGAAATGGAGTAGCCATCATGGTCAACAAAAGAGTCCAAAATGCAGTTCAGTTAAGTTCAGTCGCTCAGCCGTATCTGACTTTTTGTGACCCCATGAATCGCAGCACACCAGGCCTCCCTGTCCATCACCATCTCCCGGACTTCACTCAGACTCACGTCCATTGAGTCCGTGATGGCATCCAGCAATCTCATCCTCGGTCGTCCCGTTCTCCTCCTGCCGCCAATCCCTCCCAGCATCAAAGTCTTTTTCCAATGAGTCAACTCTTCACATGAGGTGGCCAAAGTACTGGAGTTTCAGCTTCAGCATCATTCCTTCCAAAGAAATCCCAGGGCTGATCTTCAGAATGGACTGGTTAGATCTCCTTGCAGTCCAAGGGACTCTCAAGAGTCTTCTCCAACACCACCAAAATGCAGTACTTGGAAGCAATCTCAAAAATGACAGAATGATCTCTGTTCATTTCCAAGGCAAACCATTCAATATCACAGTAATCCAAGCCTATGCCCCAACCAGTAATGCTGAAGAAACTGAATTTGAACGGTTCTATGAAGACCTACAAGACCTTTCAGAACTAACACCCAAAAGAGATGTCCTTTTCATTATAGGGGTTTGGAATGCAAAAGTAGGAAGTCGAGAAACACCTGGGGTAACAAGCAAATTTGGCCTTGGAATATGGAATGAAGCAGGGCAAAGGCTAATAGAGTTTTGCCAAGAGAACACATTAAAAAGCAGAGACATTACAAAGGTCCATCTAGTCAAGGCTATGGTTTTTCCAGTGGTCATGTATGGATGTGAGAGTTGGACTGTGAAGAAAACTGAGCACAGAAGAATTGATGCTTTTGAACTGCAGTATTGGAAGACTCTTGAGAGTCCCTTGGACTGCAAAGAGATCCAACCAGTCCATCCTAAAGGAGATCAGTCCTAGATGTTCATTGGAAGGACTGATGTTGAAGCTGTAACTCCAGTACTTTGGCCACCTCATGTGAAGAGCTGACTCATTGGAAAAACTCTGATGCTGGGAGGGATTGGGGGCAGGAGGAGAAGGTTTTGACATAGGATGAGATGCCTGGATAGCATCACCGACTCAATGGACATGAGTTTGAATAAACTCCGAAAGTTGGTGACGTACAGGGAGGCTTTGCATGCTGCCATTCATGGTGTCGCAAAGAGTTGGACACGACTGAGCGACTGAATTGAACTGAGTGGATTCCCTGGTGGCTCAGTTGGTAAAGAACCAATCTGTAAATGCAGAGGATGCAGATTCAGTCCCTGGGTTGGGAAGATTACCTGGAGAAGGAAATGATAAACTACTATAGTACTCTTGCCTGGGAAATCCCTTGGACAGAGGAGGCTGGCAGGCTACAGTCCATGGAGTTACAAGAGTGGGACACGATTTATTGACTAACCAACAACAAACTTATTTTCTAACAGATTTTATAGGTCACAATTTCAGGCACAGAGTCTCTCAACTGATTTTTCTGCTTAGGGTCACCTCTCAAGGCTGAAATCAAGGTCAAATCAGCATGCCTGCAGTGCTTATAGACTCTCTGAAAAAATATGTTTTCAAGTACTTCCAGGATGTTTGGGAGAATTCAGTTCATTCTGTTTTTCATGTGGTCCCCTCCATTTTCAAACCGGCAAAGGTATTTTGGGTCTTTCTCATACTTTGACTATCTCTAACTTCCTCTTCTGCACTCAGCCAGGAGAAGGCTCAGCTTTTAAGAATTCATGCAATAGAGTTAGCCACTTGGATAATCCGAAATAATCTCCCTAAAATTGTGATAAATAACATTAATTACATCTTAAAGTCCCTGATGTTTTGTAAGACAACAGTCCCTGCTGGGAGCCAGCTCGGGAGATCCCACCCATGACAAGGTCATGTGGAAGAGAACTGTTAAGCAAGGCTTCAGGACTCGAGGGGCTCCCTAGACCTGCTCGAGCATCTACCCCAAAACCAGAATCTGTCTTACTATTTTGTGCCTTTCACCAACTCTCCTGACATACAGGGGGCTATCCCCAACCACCTTTTCTGGGAAAATCAACTTAGGGCTCTAGTTAATAAGTCTCCTGGACATGAAAGGAATATTTCAATTCAACCCCCCTCTGTTAGCATTCTAGCTTGCTTGGCAGGTTTATCCAGACTCTTGCAGCTATGCATATGATTGTTCACAGCCTCACAACTGTGAGAGGAGCGGGAAGCCTAAAACATAGAGCCTTTCAAAAAGTTAAAAGTTATTAGAGTAGTGCTGGTGTAGGATTTCATTATTGGGCCAATGCTTGCTGCTAAGTTCCCAAGTCTCTTATCTACTGTGCACCTGGGAGTGCATTAGTTAACATAGTTGGAATGTAAGAAAAACAAGTGTAGCCTTGAAATGAACCATATCAGACTTTTGAGATAATTGGTTCTTTCTTGTAACTCACTGCACCTTTGCTCCATGAGAAATGTAACTCTGTTTAACATTTTCTGAGGCTGACATAGATTAAAAATATAAAGAAAGGGAAAATAAGTTTTCTGGTTGAGCAGCCTTTATCAAAAGAGGATCATAAAATGTTCACAGGCCTCCAAGGCCAGAAGATAATGTACACAATATTGTTTATGGAAAAGGTATGCAGAAAAAAATCTTTGTTTTGATAAAACTGATGTAATGTTTGGGCTGACTATGTATGACTTTGCATTTTCATTTCCTTCTATGTACAAGTTAAGGTATAAAATTCCCTTTTGAAAATAATGGGCCTCGCTCACTGAAGCTTGGTCACTCCATATCTTTCTTTTTCTTTCTTTCTTTCTTTCTCTCCTCTATTCTCTTATCTGCAACATTCTTTCTTTATCTCTCTCTCTAAATCATTTTCTTCACTGACGCCATTTCTCCTTTGGGTTCCCCTGGATCCTGCGGGGGCTGGGCCCCAGCAAATCCCCATCCTTTTTGGTACCAGGACTGGTTTTGTGAAAGACAGATTTTCCACTGACCAGGGATGGGGGAATGGTTTCAGGATGATTCTCATAAAAATCAGGCAACCTTAATCACTCATGTACACAGTTCACAGTAGGGTTGCACTCCTATGAGAATACTATGCCACTGCTGATCTGACAAGAGGCTGAGCTTAGGCAGTAACTGGGGTGATGGGGAGTGGCTGTAAGTACAGATAAATCTTAACTTGCTTGCCAGCCCCTCAACTCCTGCTATATGGCCTGGTTCCTAACAAGCCAGGGACCAGTACTGCTACTGGTCTGTGCCCCCAGGGATTGGGGACCTCTGCTGTAAGGTAACATTCAAGACTGCCGAGTTGGAACTCCAACCACACTTCAGCCAGATGTACTGGAGCTGACTCTGGAAGGGAAAAAATAATCAAAGAAAACAACAGTAAAAATAATAAAAACTTCAAACAGTTGTCTTTCTTTCATAGTTTTTGCCAAGTAGTATGTTGTATTTTCTTTGTTCTTCTGTATCTGCTGTATCTATTTTTCAACTGTTGGTCTTCATGTTTTTTTCTCTTCCTATTTGTATTGTACTAAATATTTTCAATTAAATCTCACTACTACTTTAATCAGTTTTGAGTATGCTGTGTCTATGTATGGGTTTCTTTTGTTTTCTTCTGTTTGTTTGGTTTTGATTTTCACTGTTTGAAATTCTCTGATCATGAAATTTAGGTTTAATTTTGGTTCAATATTTATGGAAATCCTTAGCCATAACGTTTTCAAATCTTTCTTTTGTCCTCTGGTATCTATACTGTCCCCACATTGCTGGATTTCTGTCTGCCCTGCAGACTCTGTTCCCTTGTAGTGTTTCCACCTAAGGAAACACGTGTTTTATTTATTTATTTATTCCAATTAAACATATGTTCACATTTTATATTATTCTACATCTCATGATGTTCTGCTCTAGTGTGTTTTTTTCTCTTCTCTTTTTGTTTCAAATTGTGTAATCATTATTGACCTAATTAAAGTTTCATTAGTTCTTTTCTTAGCTGTGTTGAGTCCATCAGCATCATACTTTATCTCTCTCATTCATTCACTTAACTCTATTTAACTTTAGTATTTGATTCATTCTTGTGTTTTTCCACTTCGTTGAAAGCCCTAAGTGTTCATACATGTCATTCACCTTTTCTATTAACATAATACTTTGAGGGATTTTTCCTTAATTTATAATTTCAACATCTAAGTGATTTCTTGGTCTTCTATTGAATACTATGTGTCTTATTTATTTTTTATGATCTTACTGCTTTACGTATCTCATAATTTTTAATTTCATGTCATACATAATGTGTAGAACAACAGAGACTCAGGGAAAGAGTATTGTGACTGGAAACAGTCATGCTTTTTTTTTTTTTTCCTGCTAGGCCTTTAGTAGGAGAGATCAACCACTGTTGTCAGGAACTATGCACAGTTTGGGTATTATTTTCATCATAGATAGTTCTGTCACATCACTAGCTTCAAATCTTTATGGTATTATCTGTGCATGCTCAGTCATTTCAGTCATGCCCGGCTCTTTGTGACCCCATGGACTTTAGTCCACTAGGCTCCTCTGCCCATGGGATTCCAGGCAAAGATACTGGAGTGGGTTGCCATTTCCTCCTCCAGGTATTATCTGTACTAAGGCTTTTGGTTGGTTTATCAGTGGGTTCTTTTCAATGTTCTAGTTCTACCTTCAGTTTTAGGCCTTCCCTATGTTCCTGCATATCAGAGAAGGTCTCTGCATTTTCTTTACCATCCCCCAGTAGATACATTGTTGTTGCTTTCCTTCACTGACCTAAGTGTAAGAGACCAGAAGCGCTATCTCTTTTCCTGGTTCAGCCTCATTTTTAAGTAGGTACTACAGCTTTGGTTCTTAGGGGTGAGTCTTATTCTTTGTTTCCACAGTGACAGGAGAATTTTAATTGTCTTGATTCATCTATTAGTGGCTTCTGCCTTTAACTCTTTGGGGAAGAATGGACTACGTGGTTCCTTGTGCTTTCCTTGTAGCTATGGCAGCTTCACTTCTTCAAGCTGAACTACTAAGGAAGAATTTATCTGCTGTTTATTCTGCCCCCAGTATTGCTCATGCACATCCATGGAGGTTGTGAAATCGGGCATGCAAGTATCAGCTGTTCCCACTGTCTGTGTTTACATGCCAGCCTTCACTCAGACTAGCACTATGTTAAAATTGTAGTGAGGTTCTCCTTACCTGTGTGTAAGCTTTGTCCACACTGCCACAGGTGAACTGTGCTCATGCCACATTTTTCCTAGTGCTTCAGGCTAGCTTTCTCTATGATCTTAGATTTTGCTGGACTCAAGAAAAATATAACTATGTACACTATCCATTTTTCTCTTATTGTTAGGATGAGAGCAACATTTGTTTCAGGTTTCTAAATGGTTGGCAGAAGGCCAAAGTGAGTTATTTTGAAGATAAAGTGAAAACTGTATGTCTGTATAGATGGATCCTAAAGGCCAGGCACCATGTCTTTTTTACTTATATAACAGTAGCCTCTGGATTAAGGGGAGGCATATAGTAAAAATGCAGTAAGTGGTATTGCATTAAATTTATAATCTTATCAATAGCAGAATCAATATATTCTCAGCTCACTGGCTTACAACTAGGGTGACTTTACTCTCCCTCCACCCAGGGGACATTTGATACTGTATCTAGACATTTTTCACTGTTGTTAGGTCTAGGAACTAATGTGTGTGTGTGTGTGTGTGTGTGTGTGTGTGTGTAAACACAATTATTGATATTTGTATTTCATATAAACATCAGTTTTGCTGAGGTTGACAAATTCTTAGTTCAGTTCAGTTCAGTTTCTCAGTCATGTCTGACTATTTGCAACCCAACAATATAGTATGCCAGGCCTCCCTGTCCATCACCAACTCCCAGAGCTTGCTCAAACTCGTCTCCATCAAGTCAGTGATACCATCCAACCATCTCATTCTCTGCCATCCCCTTCTCCTCCTGCCTTCAATCTTTCCCAGCAGCAGGGTCTTTTCAAAAGAGTTAGATCTTCACTTCAGGTAGCCAAAGTATTGGAGCTGCAACATCAGTCCTTCCAATGAATATTCAAGGCTGATCTCCTTTAGGATGGACTGGTTGGGTCTCCTTGCAGTCCAATGGATTCTCAAGAGTCTTCTCCAACACCACAGTTCAAAGCATCAATTCTTCAGCATTCAGCTTTCTTTATGGTCCAACTCTCATATCCATACATGACTACTGGAAAAACCATAGCTTTGACTAGATGGACTTTTGTCAGCAAAGTAATCTCTCTGCTTTTTAATATTCTGTCTAGGTTGGTCCTAGCTTGTCTTCCAAGGAGCAAGTATCTTTTAATTTCCTGTCTGCAGTCACCATCTCCAGTGATTTGGGAGCCCAAAATAATAAAGTCTCTCACTGTTTCCACTGTTTCTCCATCTATTTGCCCTGAAGTGATGCAACCGGATACCATGATCTTAGTTTGCTGAATGTTGTTTTAAGCCAACTTTTTCACTTTCCTCTTTCACTTTCATCAAGAGGCTTTTTAGTTCCCCTTCAATTTCTGCCATAAAGGTGGTATCATCTGCATATCTGAGGTTATTGATATTTCTCCTGGCAATCTAAATTCCAGCTTGTGCTTCATCCAGTCCAGTATTTCACATGATGTACTTTGCATGTAAGTTAAATAAGCAGGGTGTCTATATACAGCCTTGACATACTCCTTTTCCTATTTGGAGCCAGTCTGTTGTTCCATGTCCAGTTGCTACTGTTGTTTCTTGACCTGCATACAGATTTCTCAGGAGGCAGGTAACGTGGTCTGGTATTCCCATCTTTAAGATTTTCCACAGTTTGTTGCGATCCACACAGTCAAAGGCTTTGGTGTAGTCAATAAATAAGAATTAGATGCTTGACTGGAACTCTCTTGCTTTTTCTATCGGATGTTGGTAATTTGATCTCTGATTCCTCTGCCTTTTCTAAATCCAGCTTGAACATCTGGAAATTCATGGTTCACATATTGCTGAAGCCTGGCTTGGAGAGTTTTGAGCATTAGTTTGCTAGCGTGTGAGATGAGTGCAGTTGTGTGGTAGTTTGAACATTCTTTGGCATTGGAATGAAAGCTGACCTTTTCCAGTCCTGTGGTCACTGCTGTGTTTTCCAAATTTGCTGCCATATTGAGTGTAGCACTTTCATAGTCAACAAAGAGTTAGAAATACAGTACCTGGGTGCAATCTCAAAAACGACAGAATGATCTCTGTTTGTTTTCAAGGCATGCCATTCAGTATCACAGTAATCCAAGTCTGTGCCCAACCAGTAATGCTGCACAAGCCGAAGTTGAATTCTTAGTTATACAAATATAGAAATTATAGAAAACATTTTATATAGACTAGATTAAGATAATAAAGAGTCATGAATAGACAAATGTATCAGAATATCTAATAAGATGTGTCAAACCACAGACTTCTCTCTGTGTGTAGAACAGATTTGGCTGCATGTAATGGAAACTCCAATTCAAAAGGATATAAACAATAAAGAAAATTATTATACCAACTTAACAGGAAATATAAAAGTAAGGAGACTTTAGATAGGGTAGCTTTAGACTTGTAGTTGTTTTCCTTTATGATTTTCCTGGTTCCATTTTTCTTTCTTTTTTCACAAGTTGTCTTTCAATTATTCACATGAGACAATAAAACATATCATTCTGAAATAAGTGACTTGCAGAAAACACAAGTGTAGAGGCTATATTAGTACCACTAATTATACACTGGAGTGTATATTATATACACTCCAATGCCATTCTTATAAGCATCTTTGGTTAGAGACAGAAACACTTCCAGACATATAGAAAAATTTGCTATTTTTATACACTATGCACCATAAAACAAACATTATAATATTAAAATCAGAATTGAATTCATTTAAACTACAAATCAGATTTCTATTTTAAAAGTTAATGAGAAACTATATAGAAGAATTATATAGGTGCATTGGGGGGAAACCAATTAGTTTAATGTGCTGAATGGGTTGTTGGCTTTGAATTAAGGAAATAACTTAAATGCCAAAAGCAAATGCTAAAACTCACTTTTCTAAGTTTAATCTTATGATTTTAAGCCAAACTAGTAAGTTAACTTCATAGGCAATTCTCCTATGCAAGAAAGTAAATTTCAGAGGTCATTTTTGGCTTATATCTCTATACTGATGCACTACATTTTGCTTTCAAATGTTTAAGGTAGAGAGAAAAAAGATTATAGTCATTCATCTTCCTAATATTATCTGCCTTCCAGACTGTACTCTGCATCTCTAAGTTGAATTTTTCAATAGGCAAATAATTCAGTATAGAAAAGGAAAGAGAAATATTCCCATAGAAAGGGAATATTTGAAATAGTCCCTTAGAAAGAGAACATTTTTGTGGCAAGATAATTTGGGAAATATTCATTTATGATTGCTCCTTGTATTTTTATTATTTATTTTATTGTAGAAACTGTTTTGATTGCCTTATGAGAGATTTGTGATGGATTCTCTAAACTTTTGTTTCTAAACAGAATTTACTGAAACAAAATGAGGAATACAGATTTTTGAGATAATAAAGCATTCAGTGAGAATAGGAAAATAATGATTTATAGAACGTATAATTATTTTAAAATACTAAAACAAAACTTTGATACTCAAAACAAGAGTTTCAGATAAAGACAAATTGAGGATTAGAAGTATAAAAAATAAGCAAAGAAATAATAGAAAATTTCCCAGAATGAATGACAAACATGGTCAGATAGAAAGAGTCACAAACCAAGCAGGACGTTTAAAAAAGATCCATGCCTAACAATTTCAAGGAGCTTAATAATCAGGAAAAGAAGAAACATTGGAAAAATCTGTAAATAGTATGTGTGTGTGTGTGTGTGTGTGTGTGTACCGTAGAAAGGATTAAGAAGCAATGGATGTTGAACAAAAGAAAGAAATGGGGAGAGAGAAAGAGGGGGAGAGAGAAAGGGAAGGAGGGAGAAAGGAAGAAAGGAAAGAAGAAAGGGAGAAAAAAAAACTGTGAAGAAAAAGAATTTTAGAAAAGAGAAAGTTACCTGATTTATTTTAACAAGTTAACATGACAGCCCAAATAAAAACAGTACAAGAAAAGAAATAAATAAAACAATATATATTATAAAAAAATATAATGTTTTAAAATTACCCTTATTTATAATCATACTTTAGGCATTAGAAGACAGAGAAAAGTGAAAAGCTTGGGTCATCCCCAAAAGAGCATCCGCTGAATGCTGTGTATAGATTTTGTTTTAATGGAAAATATCACTGTGAGGAATATTGCTGCAGTGTCACAAAACTTTATGCAAGATGACCACTGAATGTTCCACTCATACTGGTTGACCTGAGGAATTATTGCACATACATATGTGTGTGTGTGTGTGTTTAAATGTGAATTTATATTTTATCATCAGCTGTTTATGTACTTGCTCACCCATTGACTGAGGATCCCTCAGCTTGCATTAATATCATCTTAATTTTTTGGTTGTACACATATGAGCCTAACAGGCATCCCCACTATTTTTTTTTTTAACTGCAAGAAATACGTGACTTACAGAAAACACAAATATAGAGGCTATATTATTGCCACAGGGCAAGCAGGAGGATACTACATGCAATTGCCCATGTCTAAACCTGAAACCAGAAATAAAGTTGAAAAAACAAGAAATGTCAATAAAGCCAAACTGGCAGTTTAAATAGCTCTGGTGGTAAAATGGAGGATGGATTTGTTATTGGAGGTTGTAGGAAAAAAATGCCAAGATATGATGAGCTCAAAATTAAAATTCTGACATGAAAGATAAGATAAGCAGGTGGACTGGGGCAATATTGAGGAGATTCACAGTGCTAGCCACTAGGGAATCAAATAGATTTGAGTAACAGTCAAAAAGAGAGTTTAGAGTTGAAAGTCATGTCTCTAAGAATCTGGTAGGAGGATAGTTAGGCTTTTTCTTACCTAAGAGGGATAGAGAATATTTGAAAGAAAAGTTTATAAATTTCAGTTTTGACAACTTTTTCTGAGAAATCTATGAGATATACATATTTTGAAGTTCAGAGTTAAGGAGACAATTCTGAGCTATATATAGCAAGATTTGAGGCTTTTTCTTTACATTTTTAAGAAAGAAATGTCTTAGCAGTAGAAAGTTAAAGAAATATAAATAATCAGCAGGATCCATAATTAATGGAGTACAAATAATCAGAAATAGTACTGAATCTGTTTTGACTCATTTAACGAATTTGCCCCAAAGCAAGAATAATTAAATTTGAACACTAACATGCTTATGCAGAGTAGAAGCCTATATAAAGGTGTTTCCTTAAGGTAGCACATGCTTTTAACTTTCAACCAATTTGGCAAATATGACCTTGTTTAATATTCAAATAGATTTTAGAAATACACATAGAGGTATTGTCATTATTTGGTGAATGGAGAAACAGTAGCCCAGGGAGAAGAAAAGGTCTTCTACAAGTAATAAATAGAGCAAATTACATAGACTCAGTTTCTTGATTCTGCATGAGCACTCTGTTCATTATACCTTATTTGTTTTTACTCAATGAAATTATAGACAAGTGATAGTTATTTTGCAATTAATTATTCACTACAAATATATATTATTTTATAAAATATTATATTAAGAAAGTAATTGCCTTTATCTAGATTCAAGAATTGGAAACAGTGGAAACAGTGTCAGACTTTATTTTGGGGGGCTCCAAAATCACTACAGATGGTGATTGCAGCCATGAAATTAAAAGACATTTACTCCTTGGAAGGAAATTTATGACCAACCTAGATAGCAGGTTGAAAAGCAGAGACATTACTTTGCCAACAAAGGTCTGTCTAGTCAAGGCTATGGATTTTCCAGTAGTCATGTCTGGATGTGAGATTTGGACTGTGAAGAAAGTTGAGCACCAAAGAAATGATGCTTTTGAATTGTGGTGTTGGAGAAGACTCTTGAGAATCCCTTGGATGGCAAGGAGATCCAACCAGTCCATCCTAAAGGATATCAGTCCTGGGTGTTCATTGGAAGGACTCATGCTAAAGCTGAAACTCCAATACTTTGGCCACAACATGTGAAGAGTTGACTCATTGGAAAAGACTCTGATGCTGGGAGGGGTTGGGGGCAGGAGGAGAAGGGGATGACAGAGGACGAGATGGTTGGATGGCATCACAGACTCAATGGACATGAGTCTGAGTAAACTCCGGTAGTTGGTGATGGACAGGGTGGCCTGGCGTGCTGCAATTCATGGGGTCGCAAAGAGTTGGCATGACTGAATGACTGAACTGAACTGAACTGATAACAAAAACAGCATCAACAAAACCTGGGTAATTTACCACAACAGAAATTTATTATCTCTAGGAGTCCAAAAGAAAGCTGAATGCCAAAAAATTTATACTTTTGAACTGTGGTATTGGAGAAGACTCTTGAGAGTCCCTTGGTCTTCAAGGAGATCAAACCAGTTAATCCTAAAGCAAATCACTCCTGAATATTCATTGGAAAGACTGATGCTGAAGCTGAAACTTCAGTACTTTGGCCACTTGATACAAAGAACTGACTCACTGGAAAAGACCCTGTTGCTGGGAAAGATTGAAGACAAGAGGAGAAGGGGATGGCAGAGCATGAGATGGTTGGATGTTATCAAGCAACTCAATGGACATGAGTTTGATCAGGCTCCAGGAGTTGGTGATGGACAGGGAAGCCTGACATGCTACAGTTCCTGGGGTCGCAAAGTGCTGGACACAACTGAGTGACTGAATTGAACTGACGAATCCAAAATCAAGATACTAGCCTATATAACCTCCCTCTGAATCCTGCAGAGGAATTCTGTCTTTTATCATTCTAGACTCAAGTGACTACCAGCAGTCTCCTGTTCGCTGTCTTGCAGACACTTAATTTCAATCTTTATCTTCCTTGTAGCACAGTGTTCTTCCTTTGTCTCTGTCTTCACATGGCCTTCCTATAAGCTCACCAGTCATGTCATAGTTGGGGCACTCCCTGTTATAGAGTGACTTTATGTCATTCTAATTATATCTACAACTCAATTTCCAAATAAGATGGCATTTTGGGAAACACAGAGTTAGGATTTCCATACTATTTTGGTGGGTGTGGGGGTGCAAAAATTCCACCTATAATACCAATATACCTAACTATATTAGTAAAATACTATCTGCTTACTATTAAATTTAATGAAATGAATATATTTTAAATATTAGAAGAGGCATTAAGAAGATTCAAAAAGATAAACCCCACTTTAAATTACACTGACAAAGAATTCCCAAATGACTTCGGATATGATGTTTAATAGACAAAGAGAAACAGGTGATGTATAGAGTCTTGAATTCTAATTTATTTGTTAACTAGTAATTTTATTTTTCTTGATATAAAACTGTACATAATTTTGTATTTTAGCTTATTTTCTTTAATATAAAAATACTTCCATGACAAAGACATATGAAAGATTGTTATTCACTAGATGGATTAAAAGAGAGACAAAAAGGAATTTGCAATTTGCTTTGTAGACAAGGAAGACTGTTTCTGTAAAAAAATTAAAATATATTTCTGCATGCAAATATATTTATTATATACAAATGTATGGCTTAATTAATGTATTTTCATATCATATAAATTCAAAGAATCCATTTAAACATCATAATAATGCTGTATTTTGGCACCTGCAATGGAGGAGACCCTGGTTCGATTCTTAGGTCAGGAAGATCTGCTGAAGCAGGGATAGGCTACTCACTCCAATTTCTTGGGCTTCCCACATGGCTCAGCTGGTACAGAATGTGCCTGCAATGCAGGAGACCTAGGTTCAATCCCTGGGTTGGGAAGATCCCATGGAGAAGGGAACAGCTACCCACTCTAGTATTCTGGCCTGCAGAATTCCATGGACTGTATATTCCATGGAGTCATAAAGTCGGACACAACTGACTTTCACTTCACTTGATCTTCATCTACTTGATAAAAGGTAAAACTATATCTCTTTGCTGTGAAAAGAAGAGATGCTAAAGGCAAAGGAGAAAAAGAAATATATACCCATTTGAAAACAGAGTTCCAAAGAATAGCAAGGAGAGATAAGAAAGCCTTCCTCAGCGATCAATGCAAACAAATAGAGGAAAACAATAGAATGGGAAAGACTAGAGATATCTTCAAGAATATTAGACAAAACCAACACAATATTGTAAAGTAATTAACCTCCAATTAAAATAAATAAATTTATATTAGAAAAAAAAAAGGCATATTAGAGATACCAAGGGAACATTTCATGCAAAGTTGGGCATAATAAAGGACAGAAATGGTATGGACCTATAGAAGCAGAAGATATTAAGAAGAGATGGCAAGAATACACAGAAGAACTGTACAGAAAAGATCTTCATGACCCAGATAACCATGATGATGTGATCACTCAGCTACAGCCAGACATCCTGGAATGTGAAGTCAAATGGGCCTTAGAAAGCATCACTATGAACAAAGATAGCGGAGGTGATGGAATTCCAGGTTGGATATTTCAAGATGATGATGTGAAAGTGCTGCACTCAATATGTCAGCACATTTGGAAAGCTCAGTAGCGGCCACAGGATTGGAAAAGGTCAGTTTTCATTCAGGTCCCGAAGAAAGGTAATGCCAAAGAATATTCAAACTACCTGACAATTGCACTCATCTCACATACTAATGCTCAAAATTCTCCAAGCCAGGTTTCAACAGTACATGAACCATGAACTTCCAGATGTTCAAGCTGGATTTAGATAAAGCAAAAAAACTGAGATCAAATTACCAACATTCGTTGGCTCAATCGAAAAAGCAAGAGAGTTCCAGAAAAACATCTATTTCTGCTTTATTGACTATGCCAAAGCCTTTGACTGTGTGGATCACAACAAACTGTGGAAAATTCTGAAAGAGATGGGAATACCAGACCATCTTACCGGCCTCCTGAGAAATTTGTATGCAGGTCAAGAAACAACAGTAAGAATTAGAGATGGAACAGACTGGTTCCAAATCAGGAAAGGAGTACGTCAAGGCTGTATATTGTCACCCTGCTTATTTAACTTATATGCAGAGTTCATCACGTGAAATGCTGGACTGGATGAAGCACAAGCTGGAATCACGATTGCCAGGAGAAATACCACCGTTATGGCAGAAAGTGCATAACTAAAGAACCTCTTGATACAAGTTCAGTTCAGTTCAGTTCAGTCGCTCAGTCCTGTCCGACTCTTTGCAACCCCATGAATCACTGCGCGCCAGGCCTCCCTGTCCATCACCAACTCCCGGAGTTCACTCAGACTCACGTCCATTGAGTCCGTGATGCCATCCAGCCATCTCATCCTTGGTCGCCCCTTCTCCTCCTGCCCCCAATCCCTCCCAGAATCAGGGTCTTTTCCAATGAGTCAACTCTTCGCATGAGGTGGCCAAAGTACTGGAGCTTCAGTTTTAGTATCATTCCTTCCAAAGAAATCCCAGGGCTGATCTTCAGAATGGACTGGTTGGATCTCCTTGCAGTCCAAGGGACTCTCAAGAGTCTTCTCCAACACCACAGTTCAAAAGCATCAATTATTCAGTGCTCAGCCTTCTTCACAGTCCAACTCTCACATCCATACATGACCACAGGAAAGTGAAAAAGTTGGCTTAAAACTCAACATTCAGGTATCTAAGATCATGGCATCAATCCCATCACTCCATGGCAAATAGATGGAGAAACAATGAAAACAGTGAGAGACTTTATTTTTTTGAACTCAAAATCACCTTAGATGATGACTGCAACCATAAAATTAAAAGATGCCTGCTCCTTGACAGGAAATCTATGACCAACCTAGGCAGCATATTAAAAAACAGAGGCATTGCTTGCCAACAAAGGTCCATCTAGTCAAATCTATGGTTTTTCCATTAGTCATGTATGGGTGTGAGAGAGTATAAAGAAAGCTGAGGGGTGAAGAATTGATGCTTCTGAACTGTGATGTTGGAGAAGACTCTTGAGAATCCATTGGACTGCAAGGAGACCCAACCAGTCCATCCTAAAGGAGATGAGTCCTGAATATTCATTGGAAGGACTGATGCTGATGCTGAAACTCCAATACTTTGGCACCTGATGCAAAGAATTGACTCGTTTGAAAAGACCCTGATGCTGGGAAAGATTGAAGGCAGGTGGAGAAGGGGATGACAGAGGATTAGATGGTTGGATGACATCAGTGGACATGAGTTTGAGTAATCTCTAGCAGTTGATGATGGACAGCGAGGCCTGGCATGCTGAGGTCCATGAGGTAAGCAAAGAGTTGGACATGACTGAGTGACTGAACTTAGCTGAACTGAAAATGGTATCTCTTTGCAAGTGACATCAAAAATGTATTCATGTCATGCTCAATCAAAGTTATATATACTATTAATAAACTCCATTCAAAGCACCAAAAATTTTTCTGGCATTTGCCTTTTCATGTATTAAAGAAAAGTATATGTGTGTCATGCTGCAGAGGGAAATGGTTGAGGGAAGCTATATCTGAACACAGAGAAAACCGCAAATTTAATAAACCTTGCATGCCATTTCCTTCCAAAATATACTTGGTTTATGTTAAGTCAAATATATTAACACAAATTTGTGAGGTAAATCGAAATTTGGGTAGTGGGGAGTTTTTCTCTTTTTTTCTCACTTTTCTTCTTAAATATAAAATAAATTGTTTCTTTGTCATTGCTCAGAAATAAAAAATAAATAATGACAATTTATCTGCATAATGCCTTGGAATTATAGAAAGAAAAGAAAATATCTTTTACTTTTATAAGTATTTGTCATTCAGTTCAGTTCAGTTCAGTCACTCAGTCATGTCCGACTCTTTGTGACTATGTTAATCATTAGCAAATATAGACAAGGAAAACACATAAACACTCACACATACACAAACAAGTAAAAAGAAATACCTCTCTGAGTGGCACAGGTACTCTGAAAAAGACTGTTTCCAAAGATCTTAACTATGTTGGCAAGTGCCAGGTTTGAAGAGGCAACCTGACTTTGTTAGCCAAACCAGAACTCTTGGAAAGTGATTCAGTGACAGCCCTAGTCTTTCTTATATGCAAATTAAAGAGTGATTCAGGTGTTATTCCTTAGGCTTCTCCAGCAAGGACCATTGCCTAAAGCTCTTAGAGCTTAAGGTACAGTCTTGGCCTTCAAAAGTTAATATTTTGAAAAAATAAAATGAAATAAGTCAGTCAAAGTTTCTCTTTTATAAGTTAGAAAGGTTTTGTGGGAAAATCTAAAACCTGCACAACAAAGGAAACTATAAGCAGGTGAAAAGACAGCCTTCTGAATGGGAGAAAATAATAGCAAATGAAACAACTGACAAACAACTAATCTCAAAAATATACAAGCAACTCCTGCAGCTCAATTCCAGAAAATAAACGACCCAGTCAAAAAAATGGGCCAAAGAACTAAATAGACATTTCTCCAAAGAAGACATATGGATGGCTAACAAACACATGGAAAGATGCTCAACATCACTTATTATCAGAGAAATGCAAATCAAGACATGAGGTACCATTTCACACCAGTTAGAATGGCTGCGATCCAAAAGTCTACAAGCAATAAATGTTGGAGAGGGTGTGGAGAGAAGGGAACCTTCTTACATTGTTGGTGGGAATGCAAACTAGTACAGCCACTATGGAGAACAGTGTGGAGATTCCTTTAAAAATTGCAAATAGAAATACCATATGACCCAGCAATCCCACTGCTGGGCATACACACCGAGGAAACCAGAATTGAAAGAGACACATGTACCCCAATGTTCATTGCAGCACTGTTTATAATAGCCAGGACAAGGAAGCAACCTAGATGTCCATCAGCAGATGAATGGATAAGAAAGCTGTAGTACATATACACAATGGAGTATTACTCAGCCATTAAAAAGAATACATTTGAATCAGTTCTGAGATGGATGAAACTGGAGCCGATTATACAGAGTGAAGTAAGCCAGAAAGAAAAACACCAATATAGTATACTAACACATATATATGGAGTTTAGAAACATGGTAATGATAACCCTGTATGCAAGACAGCAAAAGAGACACAGATGAATAGAATGGACTTTTGGACTCTGAGAGAGAGAGATGGGGTGGGAGGATTTGGGAGAATGGCACTGAAATATGTATACTATCATGTAAGAAATGAATCGCCAGTCTATGTTTGATATAGGATACAGGATACAGGATACTTGGGACTGGTGCACGGGGATGATCCAGAGAGTTGATATGGAGGAGGGGGGGGTGCGATAGTTCAGGATTGGGAACTCATGTACACCCGAGATGGATTCATGTCAATGTATGGCAAAACCAATACAGTATTATAAAGTAAAATAAAATAAAAAATTTTTTAAAAAGATAAATAGAGAAGAAATTGGGTGAAATAGGTAAAAACTAGAAATAACGTAGCTTCAAAGTTAGGCAAAATAGTCTTCCATTTGGATTTCCTTCTTTGAACTGCTTAAGTTAGAGCCTTAGTTTCCTCATCTTATAAATGGAATAGATAACTATAACCATATAACCAGATAATTAGACCATCCTTTTAAATCTGTTAGGGCTTCCCTGGTGGCTCAGAGGTTAAAGCATCTGCCTTGAATGCAGGAGACCAGAGTTCAATCCCTGGGTCGGGAAGATCCCCTGGAGAAGAAAATGGCAACCCACTCCAGTACTCTTGCCTGGAGAATCCCATGGAGGCAGGAGGCTGGTAGGCTACGTCCATGGGGTCACAAAGAGTCAGATATGACTGAGCAACTTCACTTTCACTTTCACTTATAAGTCTGTTGTTGTTGCTGCTGCTGCCAAGTCGCTTCAGCCATGTCCAACTCTGTGCGACCCTATAGACGGCAGCCCACCAGGTTCCTCTGTCCCTGGGATTCTCCAGGCAAGAACACTGGAGTGGGTTGCCATTTCCTTCTCCAAGTCTGTTGTTAAGTCTAAAAAAAAAAAAAAATCCATGTAAATCAGTTGGTACATAAAAAAGTGCCTTATACATTTTAGCTATAGAAATGATTAATCATTTTATATAGTTGTTTCTATGAGAAAAATATTGAGCAAACGCTCAGAAGACATTTCTTTCAAATATTGAAAGCCTGTGTATTTTAATTTTGACAAAATTATTAAATAAGCATATAATTCCATGGAGCATTGTTTAATTCATTTCTTTCATGCCAGTTATTCATAATCATCATTATATAACTATATTATTAGTATTGGGGCCTGTCCAGTCCATACCTCTGCCCTCTGTGTTTAGTCGTGACCTACATTTTAGCTATAGAAATGATTAATCATTTTATATAGTTGTTTCTATGAGAAAAATATTGAGCAAACGCTCAGAAGACATTTCTTTCAAATATTGAAAGCCTGTGTATTTTAATTTTGACAAAATTATTAAATAAGCATATAATTCCATGGAGCATTGTTTAATTCATTTCTTTCATGCCAGTTATTCATAATCATCATTATATAACTATATTATTAGTATTGGGGCCTGTCCAGTCCATACCTCTGCCCTCTGTGTTTAGTCGTGACCTTATTGTGGTTACAAGTGGGAAAAATTATCAATATACTTAACAAAATCTGAAAAAATTTTATTGGACCCTTGCTTCCATATGTGCCAAGTCACTAAGTCTTGTCCAACTCTTTGCAACCCCATGGACTGTAGCCTGCCAGGCTCCTCTGTCCATGAAATTTTCCAGGCAAGAATACTAGGGTGGGTTGCCATTTTCAGCTCCAGAGGATCTTCCCAACCCAGGAATTGAACCTGCATTGGCAGGCAGGTTCTTTACTGCTATGCCACCTGGGAGGCCCTGAAAGAGAATACTTTGACAAATATAAAAATAGACAATGGTTCATTAGATGACTTCCAATATCTAGGATTAAATGAGCAAGTTGTCTCATGTTACCCTTACCTTCTAGAATAATAGCTAAACCATATTATGCTTTTATGTTATATCAAGTACCATGCAGAGTAGATTAATTGCATCATCTAATCATAATTACCTACCAAAAGTCCCACCTCAAAATATACTGGAGGTTAAGATTTCAGAATATGAACTTTTCAGGGGCAGTAAACATTCAGTCCATAGCACTAGTTAATTTCAATACAATAGGTTCTATTTTATACATAGTAGTATGTATCTATAAATCCCAAACTCTCACTTTATCCTCCCTCCCCTTTTCCCCCATGGCAACCATAAGATTGTTTTCTACATATTACATGAAATAGATAACTAATAAGAACCTACTGTATAGCACAGGGAACTCTACTCAATACTTTATAATGAAATATATTGAAAAGGAATCTAAAATAAATGTGTATTCATGATATCTGGTCTGTTACTTCATGGCAAATAAAAGGGGGAAAGTGGAAACAGTGACAGATTTTATATTCTTGGGCTCCAATTTCACTGCAGACAGTGACCGCATCCATGAAATTAACATGCTTGCTCCTTGAATAAACCTGTGAAAAACCTAGACAGTGTATTAAAAAGCAGAGACATAACTTTACCAACAAAGGTTCATATAGTCAAAGCTATGATTTTTTCAGTAGTCATGTATGGATGTGAGAGTTGGACCATATAGAAGGCTAAGTGCCGAAGAATTGATGCTTGCAAACTGTGGTACTGGAAAAGACCCTTGAGAGTCCCTTGGACATCAAGGATATTAAATAAGTCAAAGGGAATCAACCCTGAATATTTACTGGAAGGACTGGTGCTGAATCTGAAGCTCCAATACGTTGGCCAACTGAGGCAAAGAGCTGACTCAGTGGAAAAGACCCCAGTGCTGGGAAAGATTGAAGGCAGGAGGTGAAGGGAGTGACAGAGGATGAGATGGTTGGATGCTATAACTGATTGAATGGACGTGAGTTTGAGTAAACTGCAGGAGATAGGGAAGAACAGGGAAGCCTGGAGTGCTGTAGTTTATGGAATTGAAAAGACTTGGACACAACTTAGCAACTGAACAATGCAGCAATAAATATGTATATGTACAACTGACTCACTTTGGTGGACACCTGAATAATGAAACATTGTTGTTTAACTATGCTGCTGCTGCTAAGACACTCCAAAAAAAATTTTAAATAAATAAAATATTTCAATTTAGTCCAGTTTAGTCTCTCAGTCATGTCCGACTCTTTGTGACCCCATGAATTGCGGCATGCCAGGCCTCTTTGTCCATCACCCACTCCCGGAGTCCACCCAAACCCATGTCCATTGAGTTGGTGATGCCATCCAAGCATCTCGTCCTCTGGCATCCCTTATCCTCCTGCCCTGAATTTTTCCCAGCATCAGGGTCTTTTCAAATGAGTCAGCTCTCCACATAGGTGGTNTTGGACCCGACTGAGCGACTGAACTCAACTGAATATATTAATGTGTGTATGCTTCTCCAGGGGATCTTCCCAACCCAGGGATTGAACTCAGGTCTCCCACATTTCAGGCTGATTCTTTACCAGCTGAGCCACAAGGAGAGCCCTTAGTATATACTAATGTGTGTGTGTACGCTAAGTCATGTCTGACTCTTTGCAAATCTATGGACTGTAGCCCACCAGACTCCATGTCCATGGGACTTCCCAGGCAAGAATACTGGAGTGGTTTGCCATTTCCTTCTCCAGGGGATCTTCCTAACCTAGGGATCAAACCCAGGTCTCCTGCATTGCAAGCACTGAGCCACCAGGGAAGCCTGGAATATATTAATATGTATGTTAAATTTTAAAATGTTTCCAAAAAACTGAGAATAGTTTAAGAAACCTCTCGGACAACATCAAGAAAACTAACATTCACACTGCAGAGAACAAGAAGGAGAAGAGTGAAGAAAGGGGCAGGGAACTTACTTGAAGAAATAATAGCTAAAACTTCCCTAATCTGGGAAAGGAAACAGACATCCAGGTCCAGAAAGCACAGTCTCAAACAGGATGAATCCAAAAAGGTCTGCACCAAGATCTAAAGTGGAACGCTAAGTCATGTCTGACTCTTTGCAAATCTATGGACTGTAGCCCACCAGACTCCATGTCCATGGGACTTCCCAGGCAAGAATACTGGAGTGGTTTGCCATTTCCTTCTCCAGGGGATCTTCCTAACCTAGGGATCAAACCCAGGTCTCCTGCATTGCAAGCACTGAGCCACCAGGGAAGCCTGGAATATATTAATATGTATGTTAAATTTTAAAATGTTTCCAAAAAACTGAGAATAGTTTAAGAAACCTCTCGGACAACATCAAGAAAACTAACATTCACACTGCAGAGAACAAGAAGGAGAAGAGTGAAGAAAGGGGCAGGGAACTTACTTGAAGAAATAATAGCTAAAACTTCCCTAATCTGGGAAAGGAAACAGACATCCAGGTCCAGGAAGCACAGTCTCAAACAGGATGAATCCAAAAAGGTCTGCACCAAGATCTAAAGTGGAAAAAATTAAAGATAAAGAATATACTCCAATAAAAATAATTTTTAAAGAAAAAAATAAAGAGGAAACCCACAAAGCAGCAAGGAAAAGGCAATTTGTCATGTATAAGGAAACTCCCATAAGGGCTATCGGCTGACATTTCAGCAGAAACTTTGCAGACCAGAAGGGAGTGGCATGATGTTCAAAATGGTGAAAGGAAAAAACCTACAACCATGAATAGTTTACCCCACAAAGTCATCACTCAGATTTTAGAGAGAGATAAAGAGTTTTATAGACATGCGAAAGCTACACTGAAGCAGTTTTACAAGAAAACTTAGAGGGGCATCTCTAAGCGGGGAAAGGAAAAAGAAGACCACAATTGGAAATATGAAAATTACAAAAGGAAAAATCTCATTGGTAAAAGCAAACATATAGTAGGTGGTGGAATAACCACTTATAAAGCTAGTAGGAAGGTTAAAAGACAAAAGCAGTAAAATCATCTACAGCCACAATAAGTAAGGATACAGAAAACAAAAAGGTGTAAAATCTGACGTCAAAAACATTAAATATGGTGAGGGTGCAGGAGTGGAAATGCAGGACTATCAGAATGCATTAGAACTTAAGAGATCATACTCAATGGTGAAAAGCTGAAAGAATTTCCTCTAAGATCAGAAAAAGACAAGTATGCCTACTCTGTCCACTTTCATTCAGCACGATATTAGTCCTAGCCAGAGAAACCAGACAAGGAAAAGAAATGAGAAATTCAAATAAACAATTGGAATCTACAGATTCACTGTAATTCCTATCAAAACACCAATGGCATTTTTCAAGGAACTAGGACAAACAATTCTAAAATTTGTATGGAACAAAAGAATGAAATATTGCCATCTGTGGCAAATAGATGGACCTAGAGATTATAATACTAAGTGAAGTAAGTCAGACAGACAAAAACAAATATTATACAATCTCACTTTTATGTGGAATCTAAAAAATAATACAAATACATACACACACATACACACACACACACACACCAAAAAAAAAAAAAAAAAACAGAGGAGTGAAACAGATGAGGGAGATTAAGAAGAACAAACTTCCAGTTATAAACATGTCATGAGGATGTAATGTACTGCACAGGGAATATAGTCAATAATACTGTAGTAACTTTGTATGGTGCCAGATAGCAACTAAACTTGAAATGTGTGAGTTGCTCAGTCATGTCTGACTCTCTGCGATGTCATGGACTATAACCCGTGGGGCTCCTCTGTCCATGGAATTCCCCAGGCAAGAATACCTGAGTCGGTAGCCATTCCCTTCTCAGGGCTATCTTCTCAACCTAGGCATCGAACCTGGGTCTCCTGCGTTGCAGGCAGATTCTTTACCACTTGAGTCACCTGGGAAGCCCAGTAACGAAATTTATGGTGATCATTTTGTAACGTATAAAAATATTGAACCACTTATTTTACACCTGAAACTAATATGATATTTTAAGTTGATTATACTTCAATTTTAAAAAGAATGTTTCTTGAATTGCAAGGTCAATGCAGAAAATTAAATACACTCAAATATTCATTTATTGGTAGAGGGACCACAGAATGGTTTAATAGAAACAGACAGGGTTGAAAATCTGCAGCTAACTCTGCAGATGAATCTGTCTAGGAAGTATGTGATAACAGCCTCATGTGGTTAAATTATTTCTAGAGAAAGAAAGAAACTTGTTTTTTATCCAATTTGGCTTAGAAAAAGAGAGAAAATGTGCAGATTAATATGACTGGTAATTACTTGACTTTGGAAATGGCCAGCTTGTCCAATCAGAGTTGAGAAATTAACCACCACAGACAGAAAACTCTGGATAACATAGATTTAATCTACTAAGGGGTTGTGTTTGCCTTGCTCTTTCATAGCGGTTTAAAAAAAAAAAGATGGACTTGCCACTTAAACACAAATTTTGACATTCCTTGTCTCTGTAACACAAAAACAAAAAGCAGAATCAGGAGCCACAATCTACACTTATCACCAATATGGTCATAAAGTCTCATTTACCTGACAATCCTCGGAGAGTTTGGGAGATGTTTTCCACATGTGGTGGGTTGTAATTTTGACCATCTGTTGGATTATTTTCTGTGAGAAAAAAAATAAGCACGATTACCAAGGTTCGCCAAATATGGTCAATTTTCAAGCCCTATTTCAACTTTAGAAAGCCATTAACTGTGAGAAAAGCAGCAATCCATTACAAGAGCAAGTACAAGGAACAACTCCCCTTCCTCCTCCCCTGCCAGCCGCATTTCCATGGTGGAGAGTTGATCCAACTTGTCCATCAGTAACATCCTAGACCTGGTAAAATCATCTTGAAGGAGCCCAGAACCAAGAAATTTTGGCTTTGTTCTTACAGAAAAGCTGAAGTTTACATCTTTAGAACTTCTTTGGGTTTTGTTTGGTTTACTCTCAGGAGGCTCTCACATAGAAATGAGCCTTTGCTTTGTTAACACTTTATTGCTACACTGTTATTGAAGACTAAACTCACTTCAGTGGAGCTACTGCTAATCATTAAAGGCTTGAACTCTCCACAAACCTGGGCACACTCTTTCCAAGACACTTCACTTCTCAAAAGGATAATTTCTTCACCCCTCTTCCTAGCCAGCCATCTTTTTACCATTAATTCTGGTTTTTTGAAAGGTCTGCTAAGGAAGACAAGCAGACAATGTGGTCTGGGATTTCCTGGTCCCCACAGAGTAGCCCAGAGTGGCTCCTGGCCTCTGAAGAGGGGTCCAGTCAGCCTCCTTTTCTTGTGGGGTGCCACCTTCTCCACTGTCTGCAGGGGCTCCTCAGACCCCTTCTTTCTTCACACCCCCCTACTCAAAACACCTTATGAGGCAGACCTGCTTCTCGTTTGACCTTCCAAAGTTCCATGCAAGTACAACCAAAAACACTTGTTTCGGTGGCAGGGAGTGTGTGGTGCTAGGTCTGCTAGGCCTCTGCTGTGGCGCACGGGCCTCTCTCTAGTTGTGGCAAGCAGGCTTAGTTGCCCCATGGGCATGAGGGATCCCTGCCCCAACCAGGGATCGAACCTGAGTCCCCTACATTGGAAGGTGGATTCTTCACCATTGGACCACCACGGAAGTCCCTAAAACAGTTTTTAAACACCTTCAATTATGGCAGGTTTCTGTCCAGCAATTATTAATGACACCGATTCTCTTACTAGCTGTGAGCTTTTGGAAGACAGGAATGCCCCCTCTAGTTCTCCAATTCCTGGCACAATGCTGACCACTGAGAAGGACAGCAATAGGTAGGTCTTAACTGAGATTGCAACTGCAAGCAACCTCATGAGAGACACTGAGCCAGAACCACCAGTTATACCTGTCTTGCCGGCCAAGACTGCAGTTGTTTGAAGGCTGAAGAGCACTGGAGGCCCTGCTTCCAAGATGGCTCACACAGCTGTTGGCAGAAGGTCTCACCTCTACACTGGCTGTAGGCAAGACGACTCAGCTCCCCGTCACAGGGTCCCCTTAGAACTGCTGGAGTGTCCTTACAACATGACAGCCAACCTACCCCCAGGCGAGCAGTCAATCCCAGACACAGCCAGGCGGAAACCCCAATGTCTTCTATGGCCTAATCTCAGGAGTGGCACATCACTTCTGCCATATTCGGTCATCAGAGGCAAGTCACTATGTTTAGCCCACAAGCGAGGGAATGGAGATGAAGCTCCATCTTTTGAAGGGAGGGGTATCAAAAAATTTATGGACATATTTTAAAACTGCAGTCTTTGTGACCCTTTGTGACCGCGTGAACTGTGTAGCCCATCAGGCTCCTCTGTCCAAGGGATTCTTCAGGCAAGAATACTGGAGTGGGCTGCCATCCACTTCTCCAGGGGATCTTCCCCACCCAGGCATTGAAACTGCATCTCTGTGTCTCCTGCACTGGCAGGCAGATTCTTTTACCACTGCTCTACCTAAATCACAGGAAGAATGAAATTCCAAGGAAAACCGTTGAACAAAAAAGGAACATTCACTTGTGTCTATATAAATGAGGATTTTAATCGGCCGCCTCTGGTTTGGTGTAAGAATTGTGGATGGAGAGAAGTAACAACCTTACAGAGGCATCTACACTCTGCAGGAAGCCAGGATCTAGGTATACAACCGGTACCATTAAGCAGAGACCCCTGAAGGATTCCCAAGATATTAGACTGAACCGCATGAAACTGGAGATCTTTGACAATTTTTGACCTGCAAAAACTGTAAGTTCAAATGATTCAACCTAACATTAGAGTCCCAAGGGAAGTTTTCTAGTCTACATATTTCTTCTAATTTTGAGACTCCTAGAAACCCAACATTAAGGATTACCAAGATAAGTGTGATGATCAATTTGTAATGCGATCCTTCATTTACAAAGAAAATAGAGAATTGGCTTCACACCAAGTTTAGATCAATCTGCACACTTTGGGGATCTGGGAAGAGAGAGGAAAATAAGTCCATTTTGTACTTAGAAAGCGGTCAAACATCCAGTCAAGCTCCTCTCAAGGAGAAAAGCAATAAACCTGATGACCGGTCGACAGTTTTAGAGGTGATGTCACTTTTGGTAATACGCAAAAGTTGAACTCTACCAACAAGACCAGTAGGGACATGTCGCAAAGGTCTGAGGAGGGTGGCACATTTTTCCCAGGGGACCAAGCTTAGCTGGGCACCAGGGACTCCAGGCCGCGTCCTGTGTCAGGGGGCAGCAAGTGCTGACTCTGAGGCTGTGTTTGATAGTTCTTTCATATGGCGGTCACTTGAAAGGAAAACCCTGCCCTCACTGCTCTCCACTGGTAATGTCTCCAGCAGGGGGAGCCCACTCAGCAGAAGACAGAAGGAGGTCCTGCCCCGGGAGTACTGGGCAGCCGGTCTAGTGAGAAAATGTAAGGACTCATCCTGAGCAACGGCAAATTGCTGCTCAGTGTCTTGTCTGTGAAACTCTTTTGCATAAAAGTTCTTCTGGGTGTCCTTAAAAGGGACCCTGGGTAGTCATTTCACAGAAAAACGGGATGGCGTGGACTGTGTTGATGAAGCCACTCTTGCCCAGGTGTGGTCCTCAGCACAAAGACATACTCTTGCTTCTTTCAGTGGAACCTCAGGTACCAAAGAGACGCCCAAGCATATCTAATTTATGACTATCATGCAATTTACAGAAGGAAATGTGTAGGGCAAATTCAGGGATATTAGAACGATTTATTTTAAATAGAATTCTGTGGTAAATTGATCTTCGAAAACCATCTAAGCCAGTGGTTCCAAAAGCCAGGGGCTGGCATCTGACTGACTGTAGCCAAGTCACTTAGAGAATATGAAAAGATGTGCAGAACCAGGACTCCACTTCTAGAGACTCCTGGTCACTTCTGGAAATAAGATCCCCTGGAGAAGGAAATGGCAACCCATTCCAGTATTCTTGCCTGGGGAAACCCCATGGACAGAGGAGCCTGGCGGGCTACAGGTCAGGGGACCACAAAGAGTCAGACATAACTGAGCCACTAACACTTTCTACTTTCTGGAAATAAGGATTTTTTGGGGGGGGAG
>SJXQ01006312.1:98577-126494 GCA_006408695.1 Aepyceros melampus | reverse complement strand
GGATGGCATCTCAGTTCCCTGACAAGGGATCAAACCTTTGTCCCCTGCATTGAAAGTGCGGAGTCTTAACCACTGGACTGCCAGGGTCCTGCCCCGGTGGATCCAGGGAATTCGAAGGGGAGACGGCATGGCGAGGAAAAACTTATTTATTTAGAAATATAAAAGAAATTAAGAAGAAATAGTATAGTAGGAAATTTAGTGGAGAAAAGAGGCTGAATAACTTGGTTTATGGGGAAAGCTAATAAAACCTCAGGACAAGAGATTTGCACCATCTACACTGGGCCACTGGCGCCCGTTTGAATATCGGAGGGTGCCCCACCTTAGGCTCCCTCTCTCACGGATCTTAGAAGCCAGGGCAAGTAAGTAGACATGGTGAGCCTCCCCACGCCAAATGGGAATTCAGCCAGAAAATGGAGTAAAGAGGACATGGGGGAAACCAGCCCAGTGGCTGTCCCATCCTCTACTGTCCAGAAAGGCCTTTTATACCTTTTTTGTACATAGAGACCAATGGATAATATAAAATTATGCAGCATCAGCAGCCCTGACTCTTACCAAAACCAGGCTTTCTCTCTGCATACCTAGTTGTATACACAAGTCTTAGGTGATTTACATCATCTTCTGGCCAGAAGGCCAATTAGCATTTTACAGCCCTTTTCTGATAAGGGTTTGTCAACCAGAAGACTTATTTGTCTTAAAAATGTTGTTCTTCCCAAAGTCTGGTGCCACTCTCAGAAAGCACTAAATAAAGCTACATTCTTACATAGCAAAGATACAACAATTTATAACAAGTAAAAGGAGTACAGTGATTTATAGCAAAGAGAAAAGTAATTAACTCAAAAGTCTAGTGTTGCTAACATCAAAACTACTATATTTCTTTTTCTATATCCCAATTACATTGATTAACATCCTCCCAGGTGCCTAAAAGATAAAGAATATGGAGGCCTGGCAGCAGTCATTGAGTCTACAGTGAAACCCGTCACCAATATGGTTTTTAGCTCTTTAGAAAAGGCTCTGTATCTTCAAGATGCTTTAAGCTTTGTGCCTCTCTTGGCTGGGGGGCTGTAAGCAATTCACAAGTTGTAAAAAGTCGGGGGAACCTGTCAGGCAGGTTAGAGAGCCATCAGAGGGGTTTGAGCTGAAACATTCCTATCATATGCAGGAGACTGAAGCCCTGAATTAACTTTTTTCCAGAGAATGTCAGAAGAGTGGAAAGCACAGTACAATAAAATCAGGCCGACTCTGGTTTTAGGGGGTAGATGTTCAGGAAAACCCAGGGGGAACCCTTGAAGCCAGATCACACCTTTGCGTTTGTTGGGCTTCCTTCCTCATGACCTTTGCCACGGGTGGGATTCCTCATGCTGGCTCCCGGCACTGGACCACTAGGAAAGTCCCAGAAGGATATTTAATAAGCTCTTTCCATTCCACAGCCTCTTCCCTGTGGCTGAAGCATAGTTGGGATTGGGAACCCCTGACCTAGTTTCTATTTCTGTGCCCAGGAAAGACTACAGAGTTGCCAGCTCAGACAGTGACATATTTGGCCTTTTTTTTTTCTTTCTTTCTTGGCTGCACCACTCGGCTTTGGGGATCTTAGTTCCCTGGCCAGGAATTAAATCTGTGCCCCCTGCAATGTAAGTGTTGAGCCTAACCACTGGACTGCCAGGGGAAGTCTTTATTTTTCCTTTTAAATCTTTAAGTCTGTCAAGGGAAGAAATGCTGCATGGGCTTCTAGTTCCTTATCCTGTCTTCATCCCCTTTGCTTTCATCCTAATTGGATCTGAGATGAGTCTGCTCATCCTCTGAAGGGATGGAGAGAGCCCTCTGGGAACCCCTTCCAGGAAGTGCTCAGCCCCTCACTAGCCCTGCCCCCTAGGGTAGGGGAGGGACTACATTAGTAAATTTGGGAGGATTCCGGTGCTTGTGGCTGGCTCCTTTCTCCTTCCGCCTCTCTCTCTAGCTCTCTACCTGTCTCTCTGCAGAGAGCAAACATTTTGATCTGCTTCTCTATGCTATGAATTTTACAAAAGCCACATCTCTCGTGGAGGGGAACTGAAGAAGGCAAGGGTGTCCTAAACCTTACCAGTGATCACAGCACTCCTCCTAGTTTCAGGGGAGCACCCCATTAGTCAGCCAAGTATTCCTGGAGAAGATGGACTGAGCTCCATCTGCTGGAGCTTTAGCTTAGTGTCACGCTTTGTTCTGAACTTGGGCAAAAGGAAGAAGAGGTATTACTTATTGACCACTAACTCCAATTTTATCCATCTGCATTTACCATTATTGGACACTCTGCCTGTGCTGTCAAAGAAAAGTTCTGGTTCATGAGAATTCCCATCAACAGTTGCTCCTGTGATGATGAAACACGTGCAAGAAATAGAAAAATTTTTATCAGTACACCCTCAAAAACACCTTAGGCCCCTATTTTCAGTGTTTTTTAAAAAATCATTTTTCATATTATTTTCCATTATGGTTTATCACTGGATATTGAATATAGTTCCCTGTGCCATACCGTAGGACCTTGTTTTTATTCCTCCTATATATACTAGTTTGCATCTACTAATCCAAGCAGCTTCCAATCCAGGGTTGAAATGCTATTGTAGAAAGCAAATTGTACTTGGAAATGTGTTTGGAAGTTTGTATGTTATTGTGGAGAGAAGCACCAGCTAGTTGCTGATTGTAGAGGCCATGGGAATGGAACCTCAGAAATCGAAGTTCACATCTTTATGCAAAAATTTCAACACAGCACTTACTCCTCTGCTGCCGGGCCCTGCTGGCAATTTCTGACACACAATTCCGTCCTTGTGACTTGTGATCTGCCTTAATCCTCAAAGTGACCTTCAAAAATAATAATGTTATGAAGCTGCTTTACACTTTTGTTATTTCTACAGGTGTCCTGAGGGCAAGTGATTTTTGTCCTTGATCTTATCCATGGAATGAGGCTCTAATGACTGCACCAGCTCTCACCCAGGCCTGGGATTACCCTCAAGCCATGTCAGGCACGTGGAAGTATAAAGCATGTTCACCAAAAAGTTATTACACCACTCAGGGCTCTGGGTGTGAGAAACAGTAAACCCCATTTGCAATTCCAGTCTTTATCCTCTGAACAGCCTCCAGAAAGTAAGAACTTGTCTGACCCATGACTTGAGGGATTTGCCCCAAATAGGGGGACAGTCACACTTTCATCTTGGAGGTTTATAGAGAGAGAATTTCAGACAGTTCTTTCCTTCACATCTCAGTTTGTCTTTGCCGCACAAGTAGCTATTCTAAAGAACGGTAAGATGATAGCACAATGCTTCCAACACAGAATATAAGCCAACAGAAAAACACACACTTAGAGTTTTAAGCACGTATACTTGCTTTCTTTTGTGTCTCTCTTTGTAACTGATCTGCCAGCTGCTGCTCTTGTTTCTTCTAATGGAACTTTGGAAAATACTTGCAGTAGAATTTCATCTCAAGAGAAGTAAATAAAGGCATATTAATAACAGCAGTGGTGTTACAATTTTTGTAAAAATTTTTATAATTTTTCTCTATAAATACAGTGAATAAATAATACAAACTCAACAAATAAATGAAATTACACTCTCAAAGTCTTTCTGTTGGGAAGGGAACTTCTAATGAATAAATCATTTCTGAAAATTTGTGATTCCACTAGATGTCCTGGGCAGTAAAAATTGTCCACTAAAGATAGAAACTTTCTCCCAAATCTCATATGGAGTGTTGTAATTTTCCTTCTTATTCTTGTTGTCATTTTGACCCACCTCTGACACTTTCCCTAGGACAGCCCATAAAAATGGGTAAAGTCTGGAGGGTAAAAATAAAGCAGAATCCATCTTTAAGCCAGAAAAACCTCTCTGCGTATAAAAAGTTCTTTAAAAGAAATCTGTTTATAAACTGTTCCTAATTTTTCATGTTACAGGTTTTTTAATATATGCATTTCTTCTTCCATTTTTAGGGCTTCCCTGGTGGCTCAGATGGTAAACAATCTGCCTGCAATGCAGGAGACCTGGGTTCAATCCCTGGGTGGGGATGATTCCTTGGAGAAGGGAATGGCAATCTACTCCAGTATTCTTGCCTGGAGAACACAGAGTTTGACACGACTGAGTGACTAACACATTTCACTTTCTAAAGTTTTTATTTTATTTATGTATTTTTGACTGTGCTGGTCTTTGTTGCTGCTCAAGAGCTTTCTCTAGTTGCAGCGAGCAGGGGTAGCTCTTTGGTGTGGTACACAGGCTTCTCATTACCGTGACTTCTCTTGTTGTGGAGCACAGGCTCTAGGGCATGCAGGCGTCAGTAGCTGCAACACAGGTTTAGTAGTTGTGGTGAATGGGCTTAGTTGCTCCATGGCATATGGAATCTTCCCGGAGCAGGGATCAAACCCATGCCCCCCCGCGTTGGCAGGTGGATTCTTATCCACTGTGCCACCAGGGGAGTGTCCTTATTTTTTAAACAATATTTATTCATTTATTTATTTGGCTGCATTGGGTCTTAGTTGCGGCAGATGGATTCTCTAGTTGTGGAGCATGGGCTTAGCTGCTCCTCAGCATGTGGGACATTAGTTCCCCAACCAGCGACCAACCCATGTCCCATGCATAGCAAGGCAGATTCTTAACAGCTAGACCACCAGGGAAGTTCCTCTTCTTCCCTTTTAAAAGTTTCCAGTCTTCTACTTTTCCCTGGGGACAGCAGCTTTGTTTGTCCTTCTAGGTTTGCAAAGCCACAGAAAATAGTTATCACAAATTCAGTTTATTTCGTGTATATTCTGAATCCCTTTTCAAGAGCTGTTGGTACGTTGGTACACTGGTGTGGGGTCTACTCACTGGATGGACTAAATGCTTACAATAAGGGCACCAAGTTTAGCCATCATATTCACTCATTCAAGATGATGAGTTCTCACAGCCCCTTCCTTGATGAATGCAATGACCTACCAGTTCCTGAACGACTGCTCAGAGAGACTCTGGCAAGTTTATTGGTGGCCCACCAATGCCAAGGTCAACACTGGCCTGGCAGTGGGCATGACAGTCGACCCAAGGGGGTGATGGGATCCCTCGAAACTCTGCACCAGACATCTTTAGATGCACCCACTCCCTTTTCACACATGTGGGGCTGGATTCAGAGACACAGGGGAGCTGCTAAGAAGAGAAATGCGCTCTCATTCCTAGATGGGAATTTCTGAAAGCCTGATAGAGTGACTCCAAGAGCTATCTGCATCTACTCAATCATTCAACCACGGTCACTTACCAACGATCAATTAGCCAGACTTATTGATCCTTATCTCACACATGGAATAAGGGCAAACCCGGAATTCCTGAAATGCTTTATCTGCATCAGCTGAGATGATCATGTGGTTTTTTATTTCATTCTGTTGATGTATAATAGTATGTTACACTGATTGATTGATTGATTGATTTTCCTATGTTGAACTGTCTTGGTGGTGGTTTAGTCACTAAGTCGCGTGGCGCACTTGCGACTCTGTGGACTGTAGCTAGCCAGGCTCCTCTGTCCCTAGGATTTCCCAGGCAAGAATACTGGAGTAGGTTGCTGTTTCCTTCTCCAAGGGACCTTCCCAACCCAGGAATCAAACCCTCGTCTCCTGCATTGCAGGCGGATTCTTTACCTCTGCACCAGGGAGCCACCAGGAAAGCCCGAACTGTCTTAACTTCCAGGAATAAATCCCACTTGGTCTAGAGTATAATCCTTTTAATAGGATGATGGATTCGGTTTCCTAGCATTTTGTTGAGGAATTTTGCATTTATACGGACAAGTGATATTGCTCCGTAGTTTTCTTACAGTGTCTCTATCTGGCTTTGGTATCAGGGTAACACTGGCCTTTTAAAATGAGTCAGGAAGTGTTCCCTCCTCTTCAATTTTTCATTGTTTCATTTTCATATATTTGTGCATTTTCTAGTTTTCTGTTATAAATTTCTAGTTTCATTCCAATGTGATCAGGAAAGATACCTTATATGATTTTAATCTTTTCCAATATATTCAGGAGTTGTTTTGTGGCCAAAATATGGTCTATCCTGGAGAATATTATATGTGAAATTGATAAGAATGTATTTTCTGCTGTTGTTGGGTGGCATGTTCTGTATAAGTTTTTGTTAGGTCTAATTAGCTTATAGTAGGGAAGTATTTTATTTTTTATTGATTATCTAGTCTTATCTATTATTTAAACCAGGATATTAAAAGTTTCCAAGTATTATTAAGAACTATTTCTTCATTCAATTCTGTCTATTATTGGTTCATATATCTGGGGGCTCTGTTGCTGTGTACATATGTGTTTATAACTGTTATGTCCTCTTTCTGTACTGAAATTCTTATCAATATATGTGCTTCCTTGTCTCTTGTAAACTTTTTTACTTGAAATCTATTTTTTTAGCCACTCCAGCTATATTATTTTGGTTAATATTTGCATGGAATACCTTCTTCCATTGTTTTACTTTCAACCTCTTTGTATCTTTTACCCTGAGTCTCTTGTAGACAGCAAAGAGATCCTTTTTTTCCTATCCAATTGCTACTTTCTGCCTTTTAATAAGCATCTAACTCATTTACATTTAATGTGATTACTGATTAGGAGGAATTTACTAATGCCATTTAGCTATTTGTTTCCACTTACATATTTTTTATTCCTCAGTTCCTCCATTACTACTTTTCTCTGGGAGTTTTTTGGTTTCCTGCAATGTTACATTTTGATTGCATCCTTCTTACCTTTTTCTGTATTTTTTAATTTTCTTCATATTTACCTTGAGGATCACAATTAAGATGTTAAACTTATAACAACCTAGTTTAAAGTACCAACTTAGTTTCAATAGCATACAAACACACTGCTCGTATATTAATACATCTCCATCCCTCCGCTTTTATGTTGTTATTAGCCTAGATTACATCTATGGACATTGCATGCCTATTAACATAGATTGTTATCAATATATGTCACAAACATTAGTTATAAATCTATTACATAGATTGTTTTACGCACTTGTCTTCTAACTCATACTAGAAAAAGAGGAAAGTCACAAAACAAACCAAAATGACAATAATGTTGGCTTTTATATTTACCTATATAGTCACCTTTACCAGTGTTCTTTATTTTTTCTTATGGCTTTGAGTTACTGTCTAGTATTCCTTCATTTCACTCTGAAGCACTCTCTTTAGTTTTTCTATCAGGGCAGATATCTTAGCTTATGTTTACCCAGAAATGTCTTGATATCTCTTCCATGATCAAAGAATAGTTTTGTTAGATACAGAATTCTTGGGTGACAGTACTTTTCTTCTAGGACTTCAGTTATGTCATATCACTGCTTCTGGTTTCCAAGACTTTTGTGTTGAAGTCAGCCATTAACCTTATTGAGGATCCTTTGTACATAATGAGTCGCTTCTCTCTCTGAGGCTCACAAGATTCTGTCGTTTGGGTGCGACAATTTCACTATGTGGTTTAGCATGGCTCTGTCCCATTTACCCAGCCCAGAGCAAAATGTCTTGATATCTCCTCCATGATCAAAAAATAGTTTTGTTAGATACAGAATTCTTGGGTGACAGTACTTTTCTTCTAGGACTTCAGTTATGTCATATCACTGCTTCTGGTTTCCAAGACTTTTGTGTTGAAGTCAGCCATTAACCTTATTGAGGATCCTTTGTACATAATGAGTCGCTTCTCTCTCTGAGGCTCACAAGATTCTGTCGTTTGGGTGCGACAATTTCACTATGTGGTTTAGCATGGCTCTGTCCCATTTACCCAGCCCAGAGCTTGTAGAGCATCTTGGATGTGAATAACCATCAGGTGTGGGAAGTTTTTTTAGAGCATTGCTTCCTGACATTTTTTTCTCTTGCTCACTTCTCCTTCTGGGACTTCTAAGGTGTGTCAGTATATGCTGGCATTCTTGATGGTGTCTCATGGTCCCTTGTGCTTCATTTATTCATTTCATCTTTTCCTCTCTCCTTCTCAGACTGGATTATTTCAAGTGTCCCAGGTCAAAGTTAAGGATCCTTAATTCTGCCTGCTCAAATCTGCTGTCAAATCCCTCCAGTGAGTTTTTCATTTCAGTTACTGTACTTTTCAACTTCAGATTTCTATTTGGCTCTTTTTTATAATTTTATTTGCTTATTGATATTCCTACTTTGTTCAAATTGTTTTCCTGATTTCTGCAAGTTATTTGTCTATCATTTCCTTTATTCATTAAACATCTGGAAGACAGTTGATTTAATATCTTTGATGAATAATTCCAATTTTTAGGCTTCCTCAGGGATGAGTTCTATCCATTTCTTTTTTTTTTTTTTTACCCTGTGAATGGGCCATTCTGTCCTGTTTCTTTGTATGTTCTGTAAATTTTTTTTGTTGAGAGCTAAACATGCTGAGTATTATATTTTGGTAAATTTGGAAATCTACTTCTCCCAGTCCTCAGAGATGGCCAGTTTCTGCTTTCAAGGGCTACAGCCTTAGTTGGGCTAAGCTTAGTTTGGCCTCTCTGAACTGTTCTGGCAAAGTGTATTCTTATTGAGTCTGGGTTCTGAGTTTCTAGCTCCCTCTGTCTGCTGTCACTCAGTGACCTGACAAAGCTTGCCTTAAGTGTCTATATTTCAACAGGAGAAAAACAAAAAATGCCATCTCTTTCATCCTTGACAGAGTTTCTTGGAAGCCTCTTCAGGTCGTGAAAGTGAAATGACGACAAGCCTCGGTGCCAGCCCTCAGTGATCAAAGGCAGTGATCATACACTCAAGTTTTTGAACGACAAGGTTCCCAGTTGCCCATTCTGGCACCAGCAAGCACGCTGAGAATGTGGGCTGCCAACCACCTGGCTACCTGCCATGGGGCTGGAGGGTGGAGAATGGTAGACTCTAAGTGGACACTGAAATTCACTAAAATGTATTAGGCTCTTTAGGACAATGCAAGTGTTCAACTAATATCTTATGCTCCAAACTAGTTGCTTAAGATAGTTCTTCCCAGCTCAGGTGTAGCTTTGGTTAAGAGATGTGTTCCTAAAACTTCCTACCCCTACTATCTTCTATCTGCTGCTGCTAAGTCACTTCAGTCATGTCCAACTCTGTGCGACCCCATAAACGGCAGCCCACCAGGCTCCCTCATCCCTGGGATTCTCCAGGCAAGAACACTGGAGTGGGTTGCCATTTCCTTCTCCAGTGCAGGAAAGTGAAAAGTGAAAGTGAAGTTGCTCAGTCATGTCCGACTCTTCGTGACCCCATGGACTGCAGCCCACCAGACTCCTTCATCTATGGGATTTTCCAGGCAAGAATACTGGAGTGGGTTGCCATTGCCTTCTCCAATCTTCTATCTAGGCCTTGGTTTTTCTCAAATGTTACAGGGGAGCTTGGAAGAGATCAATAAGTACCAGACTAGAATCACTTGGCAAGCTATAATAACTACTGATGCAAACATCTCATCCCACCCCAAGTAACCTGATCACTTGTCTCTTTTTTAATGATCTCCCAGGAGATTCTCATGCTCAGTTAGGGCTAAAGACCTGGCAGAAAGTCTGTCTCAGCCTCAAGGCCTTGCCATCTCTAACATGTGCAGAAATCACCCGGGGACTTCATCCAGACTGGTGTGATGAAGCTGGTCCAAGCTGGGGTCTGACACTGCACTTCCAATAGCTCCCAGATGGCGGCCCTGCACTGCCACATGGGACCTTCTTTAGGGAGCAGAATCCTTTCAGCTGTTTATTTTCTATATTTTGCTTAATTTCTTGAGATTCTGGCATTGAGGGAACCTGTTTTAGCCTCAAGGCAAAGCACTTTCCTTCTCATCAAAGCAGCAGGGACAGGTTATCTTGCAGACCACCACAGATAAGCACAAGATTCTACAAACACAGCCTGACCATTTCACATGGGAGGGATACCTACCAAACAATTTACCAAATGTTCATCTCGCTTATTTGAACTTAATGCAAAGTCGGTTTCTCTTGCGCTCTTTTGTGGAGGATAACCTATGGGAAAATAAAGCTTAGCTGTGAGTCAATCTTTTGCTGGATCTGTGCGTGATTCTTTTGAAATCAACTCTCTTGGATGGTATTCTGAGAGAAGCATCCTGTACTTGGTCTGCTCTAGGGGAAGAGCACTGGACTTGGGTTCTGGTATGACATTTGAACACTGTGTGACCTTGGACAGTGAAGTTCTGTGGCATTTGACTTTTTCATCTGAGGCTGGAGGGAAAGACGCGGACCACAGGAGGGCTGTGGGAAAGAAGAGGAAATACACCGATGTGACCATCAGAGTGCTCGCCTCTCATCCCAACTCAGTGCTATTATCTGTGATGGACAACAGTAAACAGAGCTGGTTCCAAGCAAGGGTATGCTCAGTACTCAGTCATGGGAGGAACAGAGACAGATGGACACACGTCTCAGTGGCTCTTCAAGCAAAACTCTCCCCTCCACAGGCAATGAGGCCAACAGTTAGTGTCTGACCATTCTGGAAACGTGATGCTTTCTTGCTTTGGAAGAACAAGAACAATCCTGCTGCATGCTCTGTACGAATCCTCACTGTAGGAGGGGCCTAGGGGCCTGACGTCATCCAGACTTGACTTGGTTGATAAACACAAGGAATTCCTGAAGTTGTCATTCAGGATTGAAAACAATGAAGTTGCAAACAGAGATGGACTGGGTCAGCCATCTCCCCTAAGACAGCACGGATGGGTGTTAAGACTTCTACTGACCCACATGCGGCTACATCAAGGACATGAGCTAATTGTGCCAAAAGACTATAGCAACCTGTGGAGATTTTGAGCTATGTTATCAAGCTTTTTTAATGAAGGTTGTGATGTCTCAGGGTCTGAACACATGTTCTTGATTCAAGATCAAGGTCAATCCTTTTCTCTGGCCCCTGGGGAGAGGGCAAACCTATCAGGGAGGCTATATTTGTGTCCTAATGAAGGTGTTTCGGCCACAGAAGCCATCTATTCTGAATGCCACAGAGGATTCATGAAGTGTCTGTGAGAAGATGAACTTTTAACTCAAAACCAGCAATGACACCAGTTTTCTCATGGTTTCCTCATAATCTGCATAGCCACTGAGTAATCAGTGCACATGGCAACTTTCAACTCTACAAAGAAACAACTGATAGGAAGGCCTGCCTCACGCATGCCAAATGATTAAAGTATGACTACTGTGATCTAGTAAATGACAAATGCCCATATCTCTGTTAATGAGACACTGGTGAATTACTAGGAATAGACATACTTAAGCACTTTAGAAAGCAAGCACTTTCTAAAATGTGTTCAACACACAGTGTCAGTCAATGGCGTGATAAGATACTGTGCGGGACACACCATCACTATCACACAGTATGAAATTCACTGTTCTAATCATGTGGTTTATAAAATGCAGCGGGAGGGGGGTTAGTTATAAAACAGGTTTGCCAACAGCTTTGCAATTTCAACATGGCATGCATGCCTGGCTTATTCCAATAAATATTACCTAATTTTAATATTATCCTAATACATATAGTGTCACCTTAAAGGATTTCAAAGTCCCTTGTGTGATGTGGGCTAAGGTCCATGTTTTGGGCATTTGTGACCAGCTTCTTTCCCTCAGCTTTCGCATTTGAGCATCAGTGTGAACAGAGAAATCAGCTCGGCTTCTCAGTGCAAATGTTTTCCAGTGGCTACAATGGGGGCAATGATGGGAAGAGAAGTGGGAGGGCTTCCTTCTCAGAAGCCAGTGAGTGGAGCACATGTGCCCTAAACTATGAAGGGCTGCTGAATAAAGAGTCATTACAAATTTTACCAGAAATAAAGGACACCACTAGAAACTCTAGTTCCTGTCCCCTGAACAGCCTCCAGAGTGAGAGAACCTGTCTGACTTTTAAACTTCAGGGATCACCCCTAAATGCAGGGCGATTCATACTTTAGACCATAAATTCCATAGGCAGCGATTCTTTCTTCCATATCTCAATTTGTTTTTGCCCATACCTACCTGGTTTAAGGAATGCTAAAACAATAGAGTAGTAAAAATAATACAGTACAGGCACACCTTGAGACACTGCAGGTTGAATTATTCCAGACCACTTCAATAAAGCTAATGTAATAATAAAGTGTTTTCCAGTGTGTATCAAGTTATGTCTTCACTGTAACCCATAAGTGTGCAGTAGCATTGTCTAAAACAATCATGTACTTAATTTAAAAATAAACTTCATTGCTAAAAAATATTAACCATCATCTGAGCCTTCAATGAGTTGTAGTAATAATATCAAAGACCACTGATTACAGATCACCATAACAGATAATGGAAAAGTTTGAGATATCGTGACAATTACCAAAATGTGATGCAGAGACACTAAATGGGCTCATGCTGTTGGGGAAAAGGGCACCAGGAGACATGATCGATGAACAGTTGCCACAAGCCTTCAATCGGTAAACACACAGTATCTGCCAAAAGCACTAAAGCACAGCACAATGATACCAGGACTGGCCTGCTCATCAGCCTTCAGAAACATGTGTACTTAGAGTTGTAAAGACATATACTTGCTTTCTTGCATGTCTCTCTTTGTAACTGGTCTGTCTGCTGTTCTTCTTGTTTCTTCTAATGGAACTTTGGAAAACACTTGCAGTAGAATTTCATCTCAAGTGAAGCAAAGAAAGGCACATTAATACCAGTAATCTGGGATTGGCATATTTTGTTCCGTAAGGACCTCAGGCAGTCTACAAATACGGTGAATAAGTGATGCAAATGCAATACAATGCCCTGTCTTAAAAAGGGGAACTTGGTCTACCGAAAGCATTTCTGAATCATTGCGATTACACGAGATGGTTGATTCAGGAAACATTACCCTCTGTAAATATGCAACTACAAATTTTGCCCCAATCTCATCATATTTAACGTCATCATTTTTCTTCTTGCTCCTGCTGCTGCCATTCTCCCCTCCTCCAAGACTGTCCCCAAGCTGTCCCTGGGACAGCTTCCCTGTTTCCACAAGATACACATGATTTCTGCCACTGAAACCTAATGCCTCTCCCAGAAAGCTTCTCACGGTGAGATCCTTTTTGGCGCAGACCTAGAAGCAAATCCTGATTTTACTGTTTACCAAGATGTGATCTTGGGCAGATAACTCCACCTCTTTGAGCTTCAGTTCCCTCACTGGAAGGATGGGCACATGATCATTTAATACATAGAATGTTTGTGAAAAGTAAATAAAACAATGTTTGTAAAAGCACTTACTTAACACACAGTGCCAGTGTGAGGACCATGCAACAAAGGCCGAGTATTTGGAGTAAGAACCTCCAGGGCTTCCCTGGTGGCTAAGTGGTAAAGAATCCACTTGCTAATGCAGGAGACACAGGTTCGATCCCTGATCTGGGAAGATCCCACGTGCCGCAGGGCAACTAAGCCCATGCACCACAACCGCCGAGTCCGTGCTCTAGAGCCCAGGAGCCACAACCCCTGAAGCCCGCGCACCCTACAGTCTGTGCTCCGCAACTGGAGAAGCCGCTGCAAAGAGAAGCCTGCACATCACAGCTAGAGAGTAATCCCCGCTCTCCACAACTAAAGGAAAGCCCACACAGCAACAAAGACTCAGCACAGCCAAAAATCAATCAATAAAACTTAAAAAAAAAAAAGACCACCCAGATCAGCTAGTATTAATTGCTTATTTTCTGCTCATTGGAACCCTGCAAGTGGAATGATATGCAGGAAGAAGAAAGACATAGAACACAAAGAAAACAAAGATGTTAATATGTGACAGAAAAAAGAGGTATCTTCCACAGATTCCACAGCATTCCATCCAGCCACTTTCACCTCCTTTCATGCCTAATTATAATCAGAGCCAAAGGGACTGGACCTCAGAAAAACATTTCCTTTCCACCCTCCCTGGCAGGAGGGAGGGCAGTGGGACATGCACATCTCTTCCAAAGACCCCTGGGACCCTGGAAAACCCTTAGGCCTTCAGATGGATGCAAAGGTAATGCTGGGGCTGCACTTCCACACCCCCTTTACTTCCTGTCCTGAGAGCAATATGGATAGACTTTTTTCCCAAAGAGGACACATAGATGACCAACAGACATGTGAAAAGATGCTCAACATCACTAAGCATCAGTGAAATGCAAATCAAAACCACAATGAGTTATCACTTCAACCTGTCAGAATAGCTATTGTCAAAACGAGAACAAGGGCTTCCCTGGTGGTTCAGTGGTAAAGAATCTGCCTGCCAATGCAGGAAACATGAGTTTGATCCCTGGTCCGGGAAGATTTCACATACCATGAAGCAACTAAGCCCGTATGCCATAACTACTGAGCATGTGCTCTAGGGCCTGGGAGCTGCAACTACTGAGCCCATGTAGGCAACTACTGAAGCCTGAAGGCTCTAGAGCCTGTGCTATGCCACAGTGAGAAATCCCTGCTTACAGCTAGAGAGTAGCCCCTGCTTGCCATAACTAGAGAAAAGTCTGCATGCAGAAACAAAGATCCAACACAGCCAAATAAATAAATAAGACAACAAATAGCAAGTGTTGGTAAGGATGTGGAGAAAAGGACCCTCGTACACTGTTGATGGGAAAGTGCCGGGAGCCAGTGTGAGGAATCCCGCCCATGGCAAAGGTCATGAGGAAGGAAGCCAGACATACACAAAGCCGTGATCTAGTTGCAGGGATTCTCCCTGGGTTTTCCTGAACATCTACCCCCAAAAACCAGAGTCTGCCTGCCTTATTGTACTATGCTTTCCACTCTTCTGACATAACAGGGGGCCATCCCTGACCACTTTTCTCTGGAAAGAGTTAACTCAGAGCTCCAGTTAACAGTCTCCTGCATACAAAAAGAATGTCTCGGCTTAAACCCCTCTGATAGATTTCTAACTTACCTGACCAGTCTGCCGGGACTTTTACAACTTGTGAATTGTTTACAGCCCCCAACCTCAAGAGGCACGAGGCTTAAAGCATCTTAAAGATACAGAGCCTTTTCTAAAGAGCTAAGAATTATATTGGTGACGGGTTTCACTGTTGACTCAATGACTGCTGCCAGGCCTCCATATTCTTTATCTNAGATCCAACCAGTCCATTCTGAAGAGATCAACCCTGGGATTTCTCTGGAAGGAATGATGCTAAATCTGAAGCTCCAGTACTTTGGCCACCTCATGTGAAGAGTTGACTCATTGAAAAAACTCTGATGCTGGAGGGATTGGGGGCAGGAGGAGAAGGGGACGACCGAGGATGAGATGGCTGGATGGCATCACTGACTCGATAGACGTGAGTCTGAGTGAACTCCAGGAGTTGGTGATGGACAGGGAGGCCTGGCGTGCTGCGATTCATGGGGTTGCAAAGAGTCAGACACGACTGAGTGACTGAACTGAACTGAACTGATGTTAGCAACACTAGACTTTTGAGTTAATTAACTTTCTCTTTGTTATAAATCACTGTACTTCTTTCATTGTTATAAATTGTTGTGTCCTTGCTATGTAAGAATGTAACTTTATTTAGTGCTTTCTGAGAATGGCACCAGACTTTGGGAAGAACAACACTATTAGGGCAAATAAGTCTGTTTGACAGACCCTTATCAGAAAAGGGCGTAAAATGTTAATTGGCCTTTTGGCCAGAAGATGATGTAAATCACCTAAGACTTGTGTATACAACTAGGTACGCAGAGAGAAAGCCTGGTCTCGATAAGAGTCAGGGCTGCTGATGCTGCATAATTTTGTATTATCCATTGATCTCTATGTACAATCAAAAGTATAAAAGGCCTTTCCGGACAATAGAGGACAGGCGAGTCACTGGAAAGACTGGTTCCTCCGTGCCTTTTCTTACTCTGTTTTTGGCTGAATTCCCATCTGGGGCTTGGAGGCTCACCATGTCTACTTACTTGCCCTGGCTTCTAAGATCCACGCAAGAGGGAGCCCAAGGCGGGGCACCCTCCACTATTCAAGAGGGTGCTGGTGGCCTAACGTAGATGGTGCAAGTTCCTTGTCTTGAGACTTTATTAGCTTTCCACATAAACCAAGTTATTCAGCCTCTTTTTCTCCACTAAATTTTCCTACTATACTATTTTTTCCTAATCTCTCTCATATTTCTAATTAAATAATTGTTTCTAAGACGCCATGCCGTCTCCCCTTTGAATTACCCTGGATCCACCGGGGCTGGACCCCGGCAGGAAAGTAATTTTCATTGTTATAAATTGTTGTGTCCTTGCTATGTAAGAATATAACTTTATTTAGTGCTTTCTGAGAGTGGCACCAGACTTTGGGAAGAACAACACTATTAGGATAAGTCTTCTGGTTGACAAACCCTTATCAGAAAAGGGCCGTAAAATGTTAATTGGCCTTTTGGCCAGAAGATGATGTAAATCACCTAAGACTTGTGTATACAACTAGGTATGCAGAGAGAAAGCCTGGTCTAGATAAGAGTCAGGGCTGCTGACGCTGCATAATTTTGTATTATCCATTGATCTCTATGTACAATCAAAAGTATAAAAGGCCTTTCCGGACAATAGAGGACGGGCGAGTCACTGGAAAGACTGGTTCCCCCGTGTCTTTTCTTACTCTGTTTTCTGGCTGAATTCCCATCTGGGGCGTGGAGGCTCGCCATGTCTACTTACTTGCCCTGGCTTCTAAGATCCACGCAAGAGGGAGCCCAAGGCGGGGCACCCTCCACTGTTCAAAGGGCGCTGGTGGCCTAACGTAGATGGTGCAAGTTTCTTGTCTTGAGACTTTATTAGCTTTTCACATAAACCAAGTTATTCAGCCTCTTTTTCTCCACTAAATTTTCCTACTATACTATTTTTTCCTAATCTCTCTCATATTTCTAATTAAATAATTGTTTCTAAGACACCATGCCGTCTCCCCTTCAAATTACCCTGGATCCACCAGGGCTGGACCCCAGCAGGAAAGTAAATTTGTATAGTCACTACAGAAAAAAGTATGGGAAAAAAATTAAAAATAGAACTACCATACAATCCAGTAACTCCACACTTGGGTATTGATCCAAAAAAACAAAAGCACTAATTAGGAAAGATAAATGCACCCCTATGTTCATTGTCAAGACATGGAGACAACCTAAGTGCGCATTAATAGATAAATGAATAAAGAAGGTGTAGTGTGTGTGCATACATATATACAGATTGTGCTCAGGCACTCAGTCGTGGCCAGCTCTTCAAGACCCCATGGAATGTAGCTTGCCAGGTTCCTCTGTCCATGGAATTTCCCAGGCAAGAATATTGGAGTGGGTTGCCGTTCCCTTCTCCAGCGACCTTCTCGACACAGGGATGGAACCTGTGTCTCCTGAATCTCTTGCATTGGCAGGCAGATTCTTTACCACAGAACCACCTGGAAAGTCCAAGAGTTCTCATGAAGAGAAGAAAAACTTTTTTTCTATCTCTTTAATTTTGTGTTTATGAGATGATGGATGTTCACTAAACTTATGATAATCACTTCGTGATGTATGTAAATCAAATAATTATGCTCTATACCTTAAACTTATACAGCGCTATATGTCAATTATATCTTCATAAAAGTGGAAATGACATAAAATGAAATGAAATACAACCTAACTTTACATATCGAGAAACTAGAAAAGGGGAATTCCCTGGCAGTCCATTGGTTAGGATTTAGCCCTTCACTGCCAAGGGCCCAGGTTCAATTCCTGGTCAGGGAACTAAGATCCACAAGCCACATGGCACAGCCAAAATATTTTTAAATAATAATTTTTTTAAATGTTTAAAGTTACTACAAAAAGAAAGACAAGGTAAGCCCAAAGTTAGAAGAAGAAAGGAAATAACAAAGATTAGAGCAGAAGTAAATGAAATAGACACCAGAAAAATAACAGAAAATTTTACCAGGAATAGGAGTCAGTTTGTTGAAAAGATAAACAAAATTGAGAAACTTTTGGCTAACCCAACCAAGAAAAATATAGAGAAGACTCGAGATCATAAAAGAGGAGACATTACTACTAATAGCACAGAAATGCAAAGAATAATAAGAAATCACTATGAACAACATATATCAACAAATTGGAACATAGAAGAAATGGATAAATTCTTAGCATCTGAATCATGAAAAAATAGAAAATCTGAATAGACCAAATAATGAATAAGGAGACTGAATCAGTAATCAAAAACTTTCCAACAAAGGAAAGCCCAGGACCAGATGGCTTCACTGTTGAATTTCACCAAACAAGGAAGAAATATGCCAATCCTCCTCAAAATATTCCAAAAAATTTAAGAGGCAGGAACCCTCCCAAACTTATTTTATGAGGCTAGCATTATTCTGTACCAAAGCCAGATAAGAATACTACAAAACAAAAACAAAACTATAGACCAATATCACTGATGAATAAATACAAATGTCAAATTCTCAGCAAAATGTTAAACAGAATTCAACGGCAAATGAAAAGGATCAAGGAAAGGGATTCAGTTCAGTCAGTTGCTCAGTCACGTCTGACTCTTTGTGACCCCATGAATTGCAGCACACCAGGCCTCCCTGTCCATCACCAACTCCCGGAGTTCACTCAAACTCACGTCCATCAAGTCAGTGATGCCATCCATCCATCTCATCCTCGGTTGTCCCCTTCTCCTGTCCCCAATCCCTCCCAGCATCAGAGTCTTTTCCAATGAGTAAATTCTTCGCACGAGGTGGCCAAAGTATTGGAGTTTCAGCTTTAGCATCATTCCCTCCAAAGAAATCCCAGGGCTAATTTCCTTCAGAATGGACTGGTTGGATCTCCTTGCAGTCCAAGGGACTCTCAAGAGTCTTCTCCAACACCACAGTTCAAAAGCATCAATTCTTCAGCCCTCAGCCTTCTTCACAGTCCAACTCTCACATCCATACATGACCACTGGAGAAACCATAGCCTTGACTAGACAGATTTATCCCTGAGATGCAAGAATGGTTCAACAGACGCAAATCAATAAACATGATATTTTATGCTAATAGAATGAAAGACAAAAATTGCATGATCATCTCAACAGATGCAGAAAAACCACTTGAAAAAACACATCATCATTCCACAATAAAAACACTCAGCAAATCATGTATGGAAGGAATATACCTCAACATTATAAAAGCTATATATGGCAAACACATAGCTAATACCATACTCAACCATGAAACGTTGAAAACATTTCCTCTAAGATTAAGAACAAGGCAAGGGTGGCCACTCTTATCGTGCCTACTCAACATAGTACTGGAAGTCTAACCAGAGCAACCAGGCAAGAAATAGAAATAAAAGCCATCCAAATCATAAAAGAAAAAGTAAAATAATCTCTTTTTTCACAGTTGATAGGTGGCACTACGATAACCTGCCTGTCAATGCAGGAGACATGAGAGACACAGATTGGATCCCTGGGTTGGAAAGATCCCCTGGAGGAGGCATGACAATCCACTCCAGTGTTTTTCCCTGGAGAATCCCATGGACAGAGGAGACAGGCAGGCTACAGTCCACAGGGTCGCAAAGAACTGGCCATGACTGAAGCAATTTAGCATGCATGATCATATACAGAGAAAACTCTAAAGACTCCATGTATACACAAAACTGTTAGAACTAATCAGGATACAAAATCAACATTATGTTGCATTTCAATACACTGACAATGAAATATCTGAAAAAGAAATATAGGAAAAAAATCTCACTCACAACAGCATCACAGACAATAAAACATTTAGGAATAAATTAACCAAGAAGGTAAAAGATCTATCTATACAGTGAACAGTACAAGATTTTGATTAAATAAATTTAAAGACAGAAACAAACTGACATATATCCTGTGTTGATGGACGAGAAGTATTAACATTGTTAAATTGTCCACACAACCCTAAACCATTTATAGACTCAATGCAAGCCCTATCAAAATTCCAATGGCATTTTTTTCACAATCCTAAAATTCATTTGGAACCATAGAAGCTCTCAAATAGTGAAAGCAATCCTGAGAAGTAAGAACAAAGCTAAAGGTATCACACTTTCTGATTTCAAATTACATTATAAAGCTCTAGCAATCAAAATAGTATGGTACTGTTATACATATTGACACAGAGACCAATGGAACAGAATCAAGAGCCAAAATAAACCCTAGCAGGTACAGTCATCTCATATTTGACAAAGGGAGCCAAGGAAAAGACAGTCATTTAATAAATGGTGTTGAGAAAACTGGATAATCACATGCAGAAGAATGAAACTTGATCACTATCTAACACCACTCACAAAGTTTGACTCAAAATGGATTAGAGACTTAAACATAAGAACTAAAACTACATAGCTGCTAGAAGAACCATGGGGCAGCTAAGCGCATAAAGGGAAGCCAGAGCACCACAATGAAGTCCACAGCAAACAATACTGCATGCCTCAGCTAAGATCCGATGCAGGCAAAAAGTAATTGATTAATTAACTGATTTTCAAAAATCTAGAAGAATCATAGAATAAAAGTTTCTTGACGTTGGTCTTGGCAACAATTTTTTTGATATATCAAAAGCATAGGCAACAATAAAGCAAAAATTAGTAAATGAGACATCATCAAACTAAAAAGCTTCTGCCCAGCAAAAGAAACCATCAACAAAATGAAAAGGCAACCTACAGAATGGGAGAAAATATGTGAAAATCACAGAGCTGTTAAGAGGCTAATATCCAAAATATATAAAGGATTTATACAACTCAGTAGCAAAAAAAGAAAAAAAATTATCAATCTGGCTTTTAAATGGGCTGAGGAATGGGATAGACATTTTTCTGAAGAAGACATACAAATGATGAACAGATACATGAAACAGTGCTTGACACCACTAACCATCAGGGAAATGCAAATCAAAACCACAATGAGATGTCACCTCACACCTGTTAGAATGGCTGTCATCAAAAAGACAAGACGTAACAAGTGCTGACAAGGATGTATAGAAAGGGGAACTCTCGTGCACTGTCGGTGGGAATGTAAATTGGTACAGCTGCTGTGGGAAACAATATGGATGTTTCTCAAAAATTAAAAATAGAACTACCTTAATTCACTAATCCCACTTCTGGGTATACATCCAAAGAAAATGAGAACAGTATCTCAAGGAGATAACTGCGCTCCCATGTTCATTACAACGTTATTCACAATAGTCAAGATATGGAAACAATCTAAGTGTCTATCAGTGGATGAATGGATAAAGAAGAGGTAATATGTTTTATACACACAACACAATAGAATATTGTTTGGCTATGAGAAAGAAGGAAATCCTGCCTTTGGCAACAGCCTAAATGGATTTTTGAGGGCATTATGCTAAGTGAAATAAGTTAGATAGAAAAACAAATGCTATGTGATCTCATTTATAGGTGGAATCTAAAAGTCGGACTCACAGAAAGTAGAATGGGGTTGCCAGGAGTCGGGGTGGGGGAAATGGCAAGATATAGGTTGGAGTCCAAACTTCTAGTGATAAGATGAGTATGTTTGGGGGATCTAATATACAGTGTGGTCATTACAGTTAATAATACTATATCAGATACTTGAAAGTTGTCAAGACAGTAGATCTTAAATGTTCTCACCACAAAAAAAAGAAATAGTTATTATGTGACACGATGGAGGAATTAGCTAACACTATGGTGTTACTGAATTTGCAATGTATACATGTATCGAATCATCACATTTACACCTTAAACTTACATGATATTATGCATCAGTTATAGCTCATAAAGCTGGAAGTGCATAAGGTGATTGTCTTTTTATGAACCTACATGGGAAATGGCTTACTATTAGCAGCAATGTTTGGGGGTAAAATGTGGTCTAACTTCAAAACTAACAAGGTCAAAATAAACATTTGAAATCTAAACTGTACAAATAGGACTTCTTTGGTGGCCCAGTGCTTAAGACTCCGCACTCCCAACGCAGGGAGCCCAGGTTCAACCCCTGGTCAGGGAACTAAATCCGTGTGCTGCAGCTAAGAGTTTGCCTGCTGTAACGCAGATGAAAGATTCCACATGCCACAACTAAGACCCCATGCAGCCAAAGAAATAGTAAATAAATAAATAAAAATATATAAAATGGCTAATGTTTTAAAAAGAATAAAAAAATAAATTGGACAAATAAACTCTGTATAACATACATAGTAGGCACTGAATGAATGATTAAATATTTTAAAGCAAACAAAACAAAGAGGACAGATCTGCTTCCTGGTCTGGGTCCCTGAGCCATTCAGACACGAAGGAGAGGCATAAAGACACACAGACAAGACCAGACATGCCAACACAGCCACCCAAGAGCAACGAGACAAGGGTCAGCAGCATGTGGGAGAGGAAAGTCAGCTCAGCCAAGGCAGCAGGGGACAGATGCTAGGTTGAGTGTCCTGCAGGAGAAAGCAGTGGGCCCTGTCGGGTAGGCTGAGCTCTGAATCCAGTTACAACAATATTTAATAAGATCTCCCCCCAATAAGGTCTCTCTTGTCCATAGACATAAGGTATCAGTCAGATATGGCAGCCCCTACTTAGTCCCCACAGTTATAAAATGTTAGTACTCTTTCATAGCTACATGTTGGAAATACATTAATTTCTCCCTCTCTTTTAAAAAAATTTTAATTGCATATATCTGATTTAAAATATTGTGTTAGTTTCAGGCACATAGCAAAGTGATTCAGTTATAGATATTTTTTTCAGGTTCTTTTCCATATAGGTTATTACAAAATATTGAATATAGTTCCCTGTGTGTGTGCTCAGTCGCTCAGTCATGTCCAACTCTTTGTGACCCCACGGACTGTAGTCCGCCAGGGCCCTTTGTCCATGGAATCCTCCAGGCAAGAATACTAGAGTGCGTTGCCATTTCCTAGTCCAATAGTTCCCTGTGCTATACAGTAAATCCTTGTTATTTATTTTAATATATAATAGTGTGTATCTGTTAATTCCATATTCCTAACTTACAGTGTGTGTGTATGTACATATATGTTGTTGTTTAGTTGCTAAGTCACATCCAACTCTTTTGCAACCCCATGGACTGTAGCCCACCGGGCTCCTCTGTCCATAAGATTTTCCAGGCCAGAATACTGAAGATGGAGAGGGTTGCCATTTCCTCCTCCAGGGGATCTTCCCAACCTAGGGATTGAACCCCTCTCTCCTGCATTGGCAGGCGAATTCTTTACCGCTGAGCCATGGGGAAAGCCCCTAAATCATGGTCATAGACCATCGATCAATCAGCCAGACAGTTAGTGAAGATTTAATGAAACTTCTTTAATAGCACACATGGAAAAAGGCCAAACTCAGAATTCCTGACATGAGACAGGAAAAACAATCCACATCTTGTGTAGACACAAGTCTTCCAAGCAGGGCTGGAAGGCATTGCTCTGTGATCAGAACATCTAAAGGCTCCTAACCCAGAGGAAGCATCAACACTTACACACCTGGGAGCTTTTTCTCAGACCAAAGACGACTTCAGTGTCCACTCATGATGACACAGCCGCCAGAGAGGAAAGATTTCTCTAGAATCTAGATGGCTTCTTTCAGCAGAGGTCTGTGATTTTTAGCGTTTTTCGTCAGCCTCAGCTGTCTGCTAAAGATGACTTCCCTGGACCTCAGACTTTCTCAAATACTAAGTGAGAGGCTCGGAGTAGACCAGTAAGTCCCAGCACAGAATCCCTTGAAGAGCTTAGAAAACTACTCACACAAGAGTCTCACCCCACACCAAGGAATCTGATCACTGGAGAGGTGGGCCTGGGTGTCCCTTTCTAACAATCTCCCCGGAGGATTCTCATGTGCAGTAAAGGCTGAGTACACCTAGAAGGAGGATTATCTTAGCCGTGGGGCCTTGCCCATCCTTGTGTGCTGTGCTCAGTTGTGTCCGACTCTCTGTGACCTCATAGACTGTGGCCCACCAGGCCCCTCTGTCTGTGGGATTTTTCCAGGCAAGAATACTGGAGTGGGTTGCCATTTCCTTCTCTAGGGGATCTTCCCAACCCAGGGACTGAACTTTTGTCTCCTGCTTGGCAGATGGATTCTTTACCACTGTGCCACCTGGGAAGCCCTGCCCATCCCTAACACAAGCAACAATCCTCTGAATAGATGGATGCAGCTGGTCTCAGCTGGGGTCTGACACTGTACTTCCGGTAGAGTTCCTGGATGGGGGCCCTGCTGCTGCTACATAGACCCTTCTTTAAGGAGCACAATCCTTTCCAACTATTTATCTTCAATGATTTATTTAATTTCTTGAGATTCTGACATCTAGAAAATCTGTTCTAGCCCCAAGGTAAAGCACTTTCTTTCCCATCAGAGCAGCAGCAGGGACAGGTTATCTAGGAGACCACCACGGACGAGCACAAGACTCTTCATATGCAGCCTGACCATCTCACATGAGAGAGGCACTTACCAAAGAGTTCAGCCAGCCCTTTGTCCAAGATTTTTGAATTTGATGAAGATTCAGCATTTGAACCTGTGGGGAAAATAAGCCTCAGCTGTGATCAATCTTTCACTTAGGAGCTGCATGTGATTCTTTTGAAATCGACACTCTCTTGGATGGTATTCTGAGAGGAGCATCCTGCACTTAGTCTGCTCTAGGGGAAGAGCACTGGACTTGGGTTCTGGTAGAACATTTGATAACCCACTCCAGTACTCTTGCCTGGAAAATCCCATGGGCGGAGGGGCCTGGTGGGCTGCAGTCCATGGGGTCGCTGAGTTCAGCCAGCCCTTTGTCCAAGATTTTTGAATTTGATGAAGATTCAGCATTTGAACCTGTGGGGAAAATAAGCCTCAGCTGTGAGTCAATCTTTCACTTAGGAGCTGCATGTGATTCTTTTGAAATCGACACTCTCTTGGATGGTATTCTGAGAGGAGCATCCTGCACTTAGTCTGCTCTAGGGGAAGAGCACTGGACTTGGGTTCTGGTAGAACATTTGATAACCCACTCCAGTACTCTTGCCTGGAAAATCCCATGGGCGGAGGGGCCTGGTAGGCTGCAGTCCATGGGATCGCTAAGAGTTGGGCACGACTGCATGACTTTACTTTCACTTTTCACTTTCATGCATTGGAAAGGAACTGGCAAACCACTCTAGTGTTCTTGCCTGGAGAATCCCAGGGACGATGGAGCCTGGTGGGCTGCTGTCTCTGGGGTCGCACAGAGTCGGACACGACTGAAGCGACTTAGCAGCAGCAGCAGCAGCAGATTTGAACATTGCATGACCTTGGGCAGTGAGGTTCTGTGGGATGCAGTTTTCTCCTCTGAGGTTGGAGGGAAAGATACAGACCACAGGAGGGCTGTGGGGAGGGGGAAGAAATTCACCAATGTGACCTTCAGACTGAGAATGCTCACCCCTCATCCCAACTCAGTGCTATTATCTATGATGGACGACAGTAAACAGAGCTGGTTCCAAGCAAGGGTATCTCAGTACTCAGTTGTGGGAGGAACAGAGACAGATAGACACACATCTTGGGAGATATTCAACAAAAACTCTCCCCTCCACAGGTAATGAGGTCAATGGGCAGTGCCTGACCATTCTGGAAATGTGATGCTTTCTTGTTTTGGAATAAAGGGAGCAATCCTGCGGCATACTCTGCACTGATCGTCACTGGGGATTTTGTATTTAGGAGGGGCTTAAGGGCCTAAGGTCATCCTGATTTGACTTGATAAATNTGGGCAGTGCCTGACCATTCTGGAAATGTGATGCTTTCTTGTTTTGGAATAAAGGGAGCAATCCTGCGGCATACTCTGCACTGATCGTCACTGGGGATTTTGTATTTAGGAGGGGCTTAAGGGCCTAAGGTCATCCTGATTTGACTTGATAAATACAAGGAATTCCTGATGTTGTCATTCAGGACTGAAAAAAAATGAAGATGCAAACAGAGATGGACCAGGTCAGCCATCTCCCCTAGGACAGCATGGATGAGTGTTAAGACTCCTGTTGACCCACATGTGGCTACATCAAGGACATGAGTTAATGGTACAAAAAGACTGTAGCAACCTGGGGAGACTTTGAGCTGTGTGTGTGTGTGCTCAGTCCCTCAGTCAAGTTCAACTCTTTGCGACCCTATAGATTGTAGCCCTCCAGGCTCCTCTGTGCATGGGATTTCTATGGCAAGAATACTGGAGTAGGATGCCATTTTCTCCTCCAGAGAATTTTCCAGAGTCAGGTATTGAACCCATATCTCCTGCATTGCACCCAGGTTCTTTACCACTGAGCCACTGTGGACACCCTTTGAGCTACAATATCAGGTTTTTCCTTTTGCAGGTCATAATGTCTGTGACATATTTTCCTGATTCAAGGTCAGCCGTTTTTTCTGGCCCCTGCTGCTGCTGCTGCTAAGTCGCTTCAGTTGTGTCTGACTCTGTGTGACCCCATAACGGCAGCCCACTAGGCTTCTCTGTCCCTGGGATTCTCCAGGCAAGAACATTGGAGTGGGTTGCCATTTCCTTCTCCAATGCATGAAAGTGAAAAGTGAAAGTGAAGTCGCTCAGTCGTGCCCGACTCTTAGCAACCCCATGGACTGCAGCCCACCAGGCTCCTCCGTCCATGGGCTTTCCCAGGCAAGAGTGCTGGAGTGGGGTGCCATTGCCTTCTCCGTCTGGCCCCTAAGGAGTGGGCAAACCCATCAAGAAGGAGAAACTTGTGCTTTAATGAAAGTGTTTCAGGCCACAGTGCCCAACTCCCTGACCCTGTTCTGAGTTCCACACAGTATTCATGAAGTTTCCTCAAGAATCTGAACTTTCACCTCAAAGCCAAAACAACACTGGTTTCCTCACAGTCCTGCAGAGACACTGAGTAGTATGTGCACGTGACAGGTTCCCACTCTACAGGGAAATCACTGACTAGTGGTTATATGATGGCTTTTTGGTGAATGAAGGGAGCAAAAATTTTTCTCTTGCTGAGACAGTTGGGAATCACTAGGAATCAATAAAGTGAAAGTGTAAGTAAGCCCATGCAGTAAAATATTTGTTCACAAAAACCCTTGGTTTTTAAACCTGACTGTGCTGCTGCTGCTGCTGCTGCTAAGTTGCTTCAGTCGCATCCCACTCTGTGGGACCCCAGGGACGGCAGCCCACCAGGCTGCCCCGTCCCTGGGATTCTCCAGGCAAGAACATTGGAGTGGGTTGCCATTTCCTTCTCCAATGCATGAAAGTGAAAAGTGAAAGTGAAGTCGCTCAGTCGTGCCCGACTCTTAGCAACCCCATGGACTGCAGCCCACCAGGCTCCTCCGTCCATGGGCTTTCCCAGGCAAGAGTGCTGGAGTGGGGTGCCATTGCCTTCTCCGTCTGGCCCCTAAGGAGTGGGCAAACCCATCAAGAAGGAGAAACTTGTGCTTTAATGAAAGCGTTTCAGGCCACAGTGCCCAACTCCCTGACCCCGTTCTGAGTTCCACACAGTATTCATGAAGTTTCCTCAAGAATCTGAACTTTCACCTCAAAGCCAAAACAACACTGGTTTCCTCACAGTCCTGCAGAGACATTGAGTAGTATGTGCACGTGACAGGTTCCCACTCTACAGGGAAATCACTGACTAGTGGTTATATGATGGCTTTTTGGTGAATGAAGGGAGCAAAAATTTTTCTCTTGCTGAGACAGTTGGGAATCACTAGGAATCAATAAGGTGGAAGTGTAAGTAAGCCCATGCAGTAAAATATTTGTTCACAAAAACCCTTGGTTTTTAAACCTGACTGTGCTGCTGCTGCTGCTGCTGCTAAGTTGCTTCAGTCGCATCCCACTCTGTGGGACCCCAGGGACGGCAGCCCACCAGGCTGCCCCGTCCCTGGGATTCTCCAGGCAAGAACATTGGAGTGGGTTGCCATGTCCTTCTAGCCACAAAATTAAAAGACGATTGCTTCTTGGATGGAAAGCTATGACAAACCTTCAGTTCAGTTCAGTTCAGTAGCTCAGTCATGTCCGACTCTTTGTGACCCCATGAATCGCAGCACACCAGGCCTCCCTGTCCATCACCAACTCCCGGAGTTCACTCAGACTTACGTCCATTGAGTCCGTGATGCCATCCAGCCATCTCATCCTCGGTCGTCCCCTTCTCCTCTTGCCCCCAATCCCTCCCAGCATCAGGGTCTTTTCCAATGAGTCAAC